>KZ294558.1:1197399-1212575 GCA_002406435.1 Spermophilus dauricus
TGAGCAGCTCCGTGGTCTGAAAGGGCAGGGAAACAGCCCAATGAGCATCACCGCAGAGGAACCAATCGCTAGATGTTGCTGGGGCCGCTGTGAGCCAATCATCAGCCGGCAGCTGGAAGTTTGCTGGCAGCTGGAAGTTTGCTGGGGCCCCTTTGGCTGTGGCTCTCAACATCTCCCCCTCTCTGTTTAAACAACAAGCATGTGGCTTAGGGACCGTGCCTGCCTTAAGTTGTCCAATACTACATATGGTCCTTACCCGTTATCGGATGAGCTGACCTTAAGGTGTCAGCCTCTTGTCTTAGGTTGGTACCATTGTAATTGGATCTTACCCGTCATTGACTACTGGTCCAGTATACAGCCACACCTGTGGAGAGGTCTTTGTCATGACAAGCAGAAGGGAGGAAGATACACCAAGCCAATTGATGGCTCCTTTTGGAAAAACATCATCCATATAGTGAAATATTTGTAGTTCAGGATTTTGATTTCTAAGTGGCTGGATTACTTTGTTAACATAAATTTGACACATAGTTGGGCTGTTAGCCATCCCTTGAGGGAGTACTTTCCATTCATATCTCTGATCAGGACCTTCATGATTTAGTGCAGGGATAGTAAATGCAAAACGTGGACTATCCTCAGGATGAATGGGAATTGAAAAAAAACAATCTTTAATATCTATAACTAAAACATACCAAGTTTTTGGCAAAGCAGACAATTGAGGAATCCCCGATTGAGCAGGTCCCATAATGACCATTTCATTATTAATGGCTCTTAAATCTTGCAATAATCTCCATTTACCAGATTTCTTTTTGATGACAAAAATGGGAGTATTATGGGGAGATACAGAAGGTTGTATATGTCCTTCCGCTAATTGTTGTTTGACCAGATCATGGGCTACTTGTATCTTTTCTTTAGTCAAGGGCCACTGAGGAACCCATACTGGTCTTTCTGATTTCCATGTAATTTTTATTGTCTCAGTGGCCCTTTGTGAAAATCCAACCCATGTCTGTCTGTTCCTTGATCTATTTGTATTGGTGCTGCTATACCTTGTTCTTGTTTTTCTAATCTTTTTCCTTTCCTAAAACCTTGTCTAGCCATAATAGTGGGTGCATTTTGATTGATATTATTTGTTAATGTCAAACCTAATTGATCTAAGACATCTCGTCCCCATAAATTTACGGGAAGACGATCCAATACATATGGCTGTATAGTTCCTTCACATCCTTCAGGATCCTTCCAATCTAATACCATTGCGCTTCTATCGGGATTAGTCGCCACTCCTAGGCCTCGAAGCGTTTGAGTGGCTTGTTGTAATGGCCAATGTTTTGGCCATTCTTGACGAGAGATGATGCTAAGGTCTGCACCTGTATCCAGTAGCCCATTAAATTCATGTCCTTGAATATTTAGTTTTAGCATGGGGCGAGAATCTAAATTTAAAGAAAGCATAGCCCAATCTACACCTGTGGAGCCTAATCCCTTGGAACCTCTTTCTACAGCATGACTGGAAAATTTATCATGTAGGCTTGGTATTATTAGTAACTGTGCTATTCTATCTCCTGGTGAAATTATTGATATACCCTTTGGAGAACTGGCTATAATTTTTATTTCACCTTCATAATCGGGATCAATTACCCCAGGACTTATTAAAAGTCCTTTTAGAGTAGAAGAGCTGCGTCCCAATAATAAGCCTACTGTTCCTTTGGGAAGAGGTCCTTTTACCCCTGTGGGAATGATTTGAACTCCCATCTCTGGAGTTAGTACTGCTCTGGCGGAGGCGCAGATGTCCAACCCTGCGCTCCCTCTGGTTTGTCTGATGAGGGATCTGATGGACAATGTGTCCTGGTCACTACCCTGATGGGGTTGCTGGGTTCCTCCAGTGCTCCGTATATTTGTGGTTTGGGGCCCCGGAGCATTGGGGCCCCCTGTCCATTTTTTGGCAACGGAGCCCGATGCCTTTGTCCACGATATTGTGGATAAACACCTTGTCCTTGTTCATTTTTTGATAATGGAGTACCCTCTATGGTGGTTTGAGAACGGCATTCATTAGCCCAATATAATGGAGTACCCTCTATGGTGGTTTGAGAACGGCATTCATTAGCCCAATGTCTCCCTCTACGGCATCGTGGGCAAATACCGGGTATTCTACTCCTTTGATACCTAGTTTTGTTAAACCCTCCTCCTATGGGGCAATTCCTTTTAAAATGTCCTGTTTGTTGACAATTGTAGCATGTTCTTGGCCTGGTATATAAAGCCTGTTTTACTGCAGCTGCCACAATTTGCCCTTGTTCATTAATGTCTCTGGCATCTAAAGCCTGTTTTACTGCAGCTGCCATGACTTGCTCTTGTTCATTAATGTCTCTACATAATTTAATATATGTGTTTAAATCTTCCTGTTTCCATGGTCTAATGATATCTCTGCACCAACGATTCGCTTGGTCATAAGCCAGTTGTTTTATTAATGGCATTGCTTGTTCTGTATTCCCAAAAACTCTGGTAGCTGTTTGAATAAGCCTATCTACAAATTCAGCATAAGGCTCATTGGCTCCTTGTATTATCTTAGATAATTGACCTTGTAAACCTCCATGTCCTTGTAAAGTCTTCCATGCCTTAACTGCATCTACAGCAATTTGTGAGTATACGCCAGGATCATATGCAATTTGTTGCTGCCGATCCTCATAAGGTCCCTTTCCTAACAACATATCTAGATTTCTCTGAGAATAACCAGCTGCTGCATTTCGCCTAGCCGTCTCCTTGCAAAATTCCTCATTGGCAACCTTCCATAACAGGTATTGTCCTCCATTTAGCACAGCTTTACACATATTAGCCCAATCTGCTGGCGTCATGCTTAAGTTGGTAATGGATTCGACTAAGCTTACAGTGAAGGGTGCTTGAGGACCATAGGTTGTTACAGCCTCTTTTAGCTCCTTCACTGTTTTGAAATTTAAACCCTGGTAAATTCGCTGCCCTCCTACCTCAAATACAGGGCATACTTGAGATCCTGTCTCAGGATCCCAACTATCAACTGCGGGGGTTGGGAGTCTCCTAGCATATGGAGGTGGTGCTGTTGATATGTCCTCTGGTGATAGAATGCTGTTAGTAGCAGTCTCCTGTAGAGGTGGTGCTGATGGTTGGACACTTACGCTCTCTGATAGAAAGGTGTTATTAGCAGTCTCCTGTTGTAACTTTTCCCCTGATGGCTTTTTCTGCTCTAAACTTCCTTCCTCTGTCTCACTAGCTCGAAAGACCTTCTCTTTTACTTGAATCTTTATGTCTTCTCCTTCCTCTACCTTTGTCTGAACTGAAGGCTTTGGACTAAGTAAACCAGATACGAACGTCCACAATGGCAATGTGCCAACTGGCAGAGTCCCTGGGTTGTTCTTTTCTATTCTTTTTAAATCTTCACCATGATGGTTCCATTGTGATATATCTAACAACTCCTCCTTAAAAAGCCATGGGCTACACCACGGGCTACTATCAACCTATGCCCTGACTGCTCTTGATTTTACTGGGAAGCCTCCTTCCTCTAATAATTTACTTAACAGTCTTTCGGTTTGTTTTTTACTAATTTCTGATCCCGTATTTGTACTATAATACAACCCAACAAGATGACACCAAACAAAACTGAGACAGAATGAAATAAAAATGGAACCACACAAAATCATTATATCAGCCTTTCTATCCTCCTGACATGTGCATCCGTCCTTTCTCCCTATCTGTTCCTCAGAAGCAAATAGTTTTTCCTCAGATGTGAGCGGTTTTTCTTCCGTCTCACTCATCTCCAGGGACAGGCAAGTTAAAACAAAAATGAAGCAAAACAAAAGAGGAAACTTAGAATGGCTACCCATCCTCTCACCCTGCCCTCAGGGGCAAGCAGTTTACTTACCCTCAGTCGCTCCCCGTGCGAGCCACCAAATGCCGCAGTCTGGCTGGGCACAATTCAGGAGCCACTTGTCAAAAGAAACTAACTTTATTTTTAGAACTACAAAGGCCAAACAAAACAGCTCCTCAGGAAAAACCCTCAGAGCCCAACTGCCACCATCGGCTTCCCACAAGCCTCTCACACACACACAAACCTCACCACCTCCCACAATCCTCCTGCTCTTGAGGCCGATTGGCTGGGTTGCATGGGCGGAGCCAAAGAAGTCCCCCAATGAGCAGCTCCGTGGAGGAGCCAATCAGCTAGATGTTGCTGGGGCCGCTGTGAGCCAATCATCAGCTGGCAGTCTGAAGGGCAGGGAAACAGCCCAATGAACATCACCGCAGAGGAGCCAATCAGCTAGATGTTGCTGGGGCTGCTGTGAGCCAATCATCTGCTGGCAGTCTGAAGGGCAGGGAAACAGCCCAATGAACATCACCGCGGAGGAGCCAATCAGCTAGATGTTGCTGGGGCCGCTGTGAGCCAATCATCAGCTGGCAGTCTGAAGGGCAGGGAAACAGCCCAATGAACATCACCGCAGAGGAGCCAATCAGCTAGATATTGCTGGGGCCGCTGTGAGCCAATCATCAGCTGGCAGCTGGAAGTTTGCTGGGGCCCTTTGGCTGTGGCTCTCAACAGGGTGCCCCCACCAAGAGGACAGCTGCCCACTGACTGGGTTCTGTCTCATACAGCAGAGCTGGTGCAGAGCTGACCCTCTTGCCTCTGTGCTAGGGGGCTGGAGTGTGCAGCTCAGGGCACTCAGACAAGTCCCCGGCTCCCTTGGGTGGACCACCGTGCGGGCTGTGGGGTTGAGCCTGGGAATCCGTTGATTGCAAATGTGCAGATGGTGGGGTGGGAGCAGAGCTGGGTTCCCTCCTGGCTGTTGGCCAGGTGGATCTGCGCACTGTGCATCCCGGCTGTGGGCTGCAGAGCCCACAGGGGATGGCCTTGGGACCTGTGGGTCACTGAGCCAGAGGACGCAAGCCCTGTGGGTGTGAGGGTGGGGATCCTCCTGACAGCTGATGGCGCATGGCGGGTCTGTTCATGAGGTCCGGGCTTGTCTTCCCTTGGAGACCTCCCCACCGTGGACAGGCAGGGGCACAGGGTGTGCTCCAGCAGGCACTGTGTGATGGCGCCTGCTTTACTCCAACACCTGCCACCTGTCTTCCCTGGGAGGCCTCTGCTGGGGTCATGGGGAGGAGGTTGGGTGTGCAGTGGAGGGTGCCAGCCTGGTCTCGGCCTACACAGGCCATCCGTGCAGAGCCTGGCTGACTCTTGCCTTCCCTAGCGGCTGCCCTAGCCCTGAGTGCTGCTGACAGGGACACAGAGAAGACACCTGTGACCTTTCCTCCTCATTAGCAGTAGCAGCTATGTCTAGATAAGGCTTGGACACTGGGGAAAGCTGAGCGCGGCCAGTGCGAGCTGGCAGCTGCCGCAGGGCCCCACGAGGGTGCCAAGTGTTTGAGACGCTGGTGGAATGAGCCTTGGTGTCTCTATGAGCTTGCTCTGGGAGGATTGTCATGGCACGGCTGCAGAAGCTTTTCTGGCCCAGTCTGAGGCGGGCCTGAGGGCACCTGCTGGGCAGGGGAGTGGGTGGGCAGGCACTGCGAGCCCTCCCGGGTGCTGGCCTGCAGCATTCCTGTCATAGGACACGGGGTGCCTGGCCAGCTGCCGCTGTGGTCCCTGCTCCCACACGGCATGCTGCTCAGATGGGCAGCCCTGGAAACAAGAGCCCCTTAGTGTTCCCTCATGACAAACCCAGGGTCAGCAGGTCTGGGGCCCACAGGGTAAGCCCACGCGAGGCTGGGGGCTTAACCACTTGTGCTCCCACATGTCTGAGGGGAGGGTGGAGTCTGTCCTCAGAGGGCCAGCAGAGTGCCACCATGTGCTTTTGAGACCCATGAAGTGCTGTCCTGCTCTCGGGTTCCCGTGCTGTTGGGACTGACCTGGTCTCACAGGGCCGCGAAGGTGGCCAGGTCTTCCTTGTGGTGACGCCCTCTGTGACGTGGTATGGCACAGCTCAGCAGAGGGATCCTGTGTGGAGGGTGGGCAGTAGATGGGCCTGGGGTCCCTTGTGACCAGAGGCTAGGAAGGCAGAGAGTGAGGGATGGGTGAAGCCAGCTGGCCAGAGGACACCCAGGGGCCAGAGGAACTGCTGAGTGGCCATGGCCAGCTCTGATCCTGTCGCCAGGCCACCCTGTGAGTCCCTGCTGGGGAGACTGTGGAAGCCCTTCTGGCCCAAGGGGCTGACAGAGGCCTGTGAACCCACCAGTCCTGAACTGGCCTCCCTGTCCTTGGAGTCTGCAGGTCTGTAGGAGGTCCCATGCCCTCCCAGGGCCCTGGCTGGGCCTTAGTCCTGAACTGGCCTCCCTGTCCTTGGAGTCTGCAGGTCTGTAGGAGGTCCCATGCCCTCCCAGGGCCCTGGCTGGGCCTTAGTGCATGTCCGCTGCCTCCCATCACAGGCACCCTGAGTTCCACACAGTTCTCCAGGTGAGCAGGTGGGATCCAACCAGAAAGGACAGGGTGGAGTCTGAGAGCCTTGGAGGACACCCAGGGTAGGCTAGGTAGAGAGGAGAGAGCCAGGGGCATCCAGAAGTTGGAGAGCCAGGAGCATGGAGGGCCTGGGGTCTTTCCCGGGTGGGCTGGGGGGTCGGGCATTAGAGGGGCCTGGAACTTTTCATTTTAGAATTAAAATACAAAGGAAAAAGAGGGAAAATGGTGTTTTGCTCACACACCAGCACCTCTTACCCTTGCAGCCGTGCATGAGGCCAGGGCAAGGGCAGTGAGGAGGGCCCAGCCCTTATTCTCCAGGGGATGTTGGGCAACAGAGGATGTGGCCAGCCTCTGTCCTCCATTCAGGCCCCAGCAGACACTGAGGTGTGCCCCAGCAAGAGGGATGAGGACCTCCCACCAGAGGACACCACCTCAGAAGGACCCTGCCCACCAGAGGACACCACCTCAGGAGGACCCTGCCCACCAGATGATACCACCTCAGGAGGACCCTCCCACCAGATGATACCACCTCAGGAGGACCCTCCCACCAGAGGACACCACCTCAGGAGGACCCTCCCACCAGAGGTGTTTATTTTGCAGTACAGGGGATTGAACCCAGGGGTGCTCTACTGCTGAGCTACAGACTCTGTCCCTTTTATTTTTTACTTTGAGACAGGGACTAAGTGGCCAGCTGAGGCTGGCCAGGTACTTGCAATCCTCCATCCTCAACCTCCTGAGTGGCTGGCCCTGCAGGTGTGTGCTGCTGTCACTGGCCACAGCAGGTTGTCTAGTCACAGATGAGGCCTCCGCCCTGCTGGTTGTTGGGGACAGCGTGAGACAGCGTAGCCCTGGAGACGCCATGGGGCTGCCTCAACCCCCAACAGGGAATCGCAGCGTGATCAGCAGTTGCATTCTATGTATGTGCTGAAGGACTGGGCAGCATCAGAGCAGCCCTGGGCATGGCAGCCACGAGGTGCAAGCAGCCCACGTGTTTGGGAACATCCACACAGTGGAACACAGTTCAGCCTTCAGAGGGGCATCAGCAGGGCGGTCCTTGAGGACAGATCCTGGTGACAGCACTCATGGGGTCCCCGGAGTGGTTGGAGTCACGGGGCCAGGAGGTGGCATGGTGGCTGCCTGACTATCTAATGGTGCAGGTTTCACATTTGGAAGGTGGAGGAACCCCAAGGTGGAGGGTGGTGATGGTGTGGAAGGACGAACGTGCACCATTGCCACAGATCTGTACACTCAAAAGTGGGGATATGGGCTGGGGATGTGGCTCAAGCGGTACCGCGCTCGCCTGGCATGCGTGCGGCCCGGGTTCGATCCTCAGCACCACATACAAACAAAGATGTTGTGTCCGCCGAGAACTAAAAAATAAATATTAAAAAAAAATTCTCTAAAAAAAAAAAGTGAGGATATGACCAACTCTTTGTTGTGTGTGTATTTTACCTGAAAAGAAAAAGAGAAGCCAGGTGTAGTGGCCATACCTGTAATCTAGCAATTCAGGAGGCTGAGGCAGGAGATTTACAAGTTCGAGGCCAGTCTCAGCGACTTAGCAAAACCCTGTCTCAAAAATAATTAAAACAATAAAAAAGGGCTGGGGGCGTAGCTCAGTGGAAGTGTGCCCCAGGTCCAGTCCCTAGTGCGCGTGCGTGCGTACACACACAGCTTTTCTCTGTGCTGGGCTCTGGGTGGTAGCCCAGGTCTGCCTGGGACTCTGCTCAGCCCAGACTCCTCCACCTGGTGTCCAGACCCTCACCTCCAAGAGCTGCTCCTGCCCGGGGGCAGGTGCAACGAAGGAAGCCCAGTTGGCCCAGCCATCAGGTTGTGGTGGCTTAAAGGGACACACGGGCGTCAGGTGCCCTCCTTTATCACTCACGTGTGTCCCCCCGGCAGCAGCAGGGCCTCACCTCTGGCTCATGTGGCACGTAGGGGTGTGCAGGAGGGAGAGTTTCAGCCCTGCAGGGAGCATTCTGCTGGGCTGGGCTGCTAGGTCCTGCACACGGGACGGGGGCAGGTGCCGAAGGGTCCTTCTGGGTGCTGGCAGGCTTCCCTGGGGGGAGAGGATCCCAGCTTCTTCCCTGCCCTCTGGGTGGGGTCAGCCCCCGGAGCGCTGCCTGCTCGGATCGGAGGTGGCTAGCAGGGAAGTCGCCTCACAAGACCCAGGGACCGTGGGCTCAGATGGCCCCTGCGCCCCTGCTGTGTGAGAGAGTTTGCCTTCGCTCTCTACTGCCTGCAGGCCATGTGCTGCTGATGGACACTCAGTGACCCCGGAGGGGAGGCCCCACTCCCATGTCTGTTGCCCGTGCTCCATGCTGGCCCAGGGTCCCACGTGCCGTAACTCAGGCACCTCTGCCTTGCTCTTTGTCCCCATGCCAGGCTCTGAGTGCTCCCCAGCATGGTCAGCTCCAGCGCCCTGGCTGGTGGAGAGCCTGGCACTAGCTGAAGACTCAGATTCCCTTCCTCATGGCCCCTCTCCTCCTCCCTGCAGCACCGGGTCTGGCCCCCTCTTCAGACTGGTCCCCACATGGAGGCAGCTCCTTCCTTTTGCTGCTAAGACCCAGCCTTCAGTATCCAGGAGTCCTGTGGCCACCACTGGCTGCATGGCAGTGCTGTGCAGGTTCTCACAGACGGACAGTTGTGCTGGCTGGAGCTGGAACTGGTGCCGCATCGCTCTCTGCTGCTCACACGGAGCAAGACCAGCCTCTGTGAGGAGATGGAGGTGGCTTTAGGTGTGCCCTGCGTGGGCCAGTATGAGGGGACAGGAGAAAGAAGGTGCCCAGGATGGCAGGAGGTGCTTTGTGCATGTGGAGACTGTCCTGGGAGGCAGGGCCCCAGGCTGTGGCTGGGTGCTGCCCTCTCTGCTGGGGCCAAGGAGGTGCAGCCACCTGGCTGGGAGCAGGACAGACGCTGTGCAAGAAAGACACCGAAACCTGTGTTGGTGTCACACACAGGGTCTGAGGCTGGACTTTTTTTTCTGGGTTTTGTGAGATGGGGCTCTTGCTACGTCACCAGTTTCGTCCTGCTGGGCTGATGTGATCCTTGGCTTCAGCCTCCCAGGTGGCTGGGATTACACGTGTGTCACCATGTCCCCAGCACAAAACTCATTTTGAATGCATATATTAGAAAATGAGATTTGTCACCTCATCATGGGATCATTCAACTCAAGTTTTCTGAAGAACGGAGTGGATTTTTACTAAGTTAGAAGAATGGAGAGTACAAAGAGCAAGTCTTAATGAAGAAGCAGATGCTCTGGAAAAGTGTGATTAGCTAGCAGACTTCTGGCAAAAGTGAGTCAAGGTGCAATCTGTAATCTCAGAGACTCCAGGGGGCCCAGGCAGGAGGATCACAAGTTGGAGGCCAGCCTCAGCAACATAGTGAGGCCCTGTCTCAAAGTAAAAAATACAAAGTGCTGGGGTGTTGTTCAGTGGTCAGGCCTCCCTGGGTCCAATCCTCAGCACCAAAACAAAGTGGGAAGAGGAAGCACACCTGATTGTAGGAATAAAGTGAAACAGATGAAGTTTGAAACAACATTGTCGATAAAGGTGAAAACCTTGATAAATAGAATAACCTTCTGGAGAAAGTATGAATTATTAGTTGAATGTCCCTAAGCCGAAATCCAGAGTGCACCAACCTCTGCGGTTTTTGTTTGTTCGTTTTTGATTTTTGAGTGCCATGATGCTGAAAGTGGAAGACCCCACTCCTGACCTCATGACAGCTCAAGTGGAACTTGTGTCCACCAAAGCTCTGTGTGGCACTGCCTCCTGGCTGTGTGTGTCTGGTGTGTTTGACATGAAAGTTTGTGCCTCTTCAGGGCCCCAGCCCCAGCCTCAAGGTACTCCGTGGTGCAGACACAGATATGCCAGAACCCAATCCAGAGCACTCCTGGCCCCAGGCCTTCAGAGGAGGGCGGCTCCACCTGCGCTCAGTAATGGCCATCAAGCCTCGTCCTCCTCGGAGCACACCAAGGGCTCTACTGGTGACTTTTACTAAATCTTCAAGAAACAAACTCTTTGTGTGTCCCAGAGATTGGGCAGGCTGGAAAGGAGCCGGGCTGCCTGCCCTGGGGACAGTGGTGCCGTGGAAGCCCATGGGGCCCCTCAGGGAGGGTGGGTGAGGCATCTGTGCCCAGGGCACTGTCTGACCCAGAGAGGAGCGACAACTGAGGAGCCAGCGTGTGTGTTTAGAAATATGGAGCAGGAACTTCTTCAACTTGTGGGGTGCCTTCCAGGATCACAGACCCCACCCTCCAGGATCTCGTGCATGTCTCCTGGGCTATTGAACTTGCTCACCCACATTTGCAGTGTATGTGAACTGACAATTAGTATCTAGAATAAAGAATTCCTAGACATCTGTAGGAGAAAGCCTCGCAATAGGAAAACAGGCCAAGGACCAGGGGGAATGCCCAGGAGCTGCCCCTGGCCTGGGAGTGAGCACCAGCCACGTCGCTCCCTGCAGGCAGGTGTCCTGTCCCGAGGACGGCTGCCAGGTTGAACCAAGGCCCAGCTGGAGGGATGCTGCGCTGCCCCTCCTGAGCGAACACATGTGCTCACTGCTACCCGTGTGTCACAGGGGTTGTGGTCCCGAGCTGGCCAGCTGGTGGCTCTCTGACCTCTGGGCTGGCTTCCACTTGCTCCAGCCATTGCAGCCAGGAGGCAGGAATGGGCAGGGCCGCCACCCAGGAACTGATGCGCACTGCCTCTGCTCAGGCTGCCTTGCTAGGGGCTGCGGGCTCAGCAGGCTTGCCCAGATGCCCAGGAGGCAGGACTGGGCTCTGGCGGGAAGCTGATGCTGACAGCATGGGAGACTCGCTACAAGGAGGGTGCAGGCCCTCGGGGGGACACCAGTTCCTCAGGATGTGGGGAAGGCGTGGCAAGGAGCACACTGGTGTCGGTGGCCCTTCCCTGTGTTTCTTTAGGAGGCCTCCATCCTGCAGAGTCCCTGCTAACTGCACTGGTGGACACGGGCTGACCACTGAGCCTCCCACTGCTGCCTCCAGTGTCTGCTTTTAGAACAGCAGCAGGCTCACCAGCCAGGTACTACCTTGGGCTGCCCCAAGCAGACTGGGCAGGAGCAGCACTGGGCACTCAGCAGGTCACCCCTGGGCATGGATATGGTTCCCTGTTGGCAGGCTTGTATTCCATATTGACATTGTCTTAAAATACTTGTTTTTCCTGGCACTGGGGATGGAACCCAGGGGTGTTCTACTATTGAGTCACACTCCCGACCCTTTTTATCTTTTATTTTGAGACAGAGCCTCACTAAGTTGCCCAGACTGTTCTTTAACTTGCAATCCTCCTGCTTCAGCCTCCCTAGTTGTTGGAATCATAGGTGTGCACCACTGGACCCAGCCTAAAATACACTTTGCTTCATTTCTGTAACTTCACCATCACTATCACAAGACTTGTAAGTACAGGTGCAGGTTCATGCCGCATGTCCTTGTAGGCTGCTATGAGACTGTTTGGCCTGGTATCCCAAGGCAGCTGTCCTCTCTCTTGAGACCAACCTTGGATCAACAGCAAGTGGCAGTGCTGCTGTCTGGCTCAGTTTCTCCATGCAGGTGATTGTTCTTTTAATGCTGTGTGCAACAAATAGCCTTTCTTAGAACATACCTCAGGACGCCAGGAAATAAACACACAAAGGAACACACGTGTAAACCCCAGTGGGCCCGAGTTGAGCACAGCCGCAGCAGGGAGGAGCCCCTTGTAATTGGTGCCCTGCAGAGCTGTAAGCTGGGGCCTTGGGCATCTACCAGGAAGAGTGGCCCCCTAAGGTGGAAGCCACAGTCTCACAGAGCCTCCTGTTCTGCAGTGTGGGGTCCTCCCAGCAGCAGCGGCCTGTGCTGCCCCACGTCAGAGAAATGCCCAGGAGCATAAACTTGTAGAACTAGGACCTCTGAGAGCATCAAGTATGAGAAATTGAGACCTTGAAACCCTGGCCCCCAAATAAGTGTCAAGGATGGGTACACACACACACACACACACACATACACACACGGGTTTACAATTAGTTTATAAAAAGCAGAATCCAAATAGGGTTTCTGTTAGCAGTAGGTTGGTGTGTCTCTTAGATCTGCCCCCCACCTTTTTTTTAGTTCTGACACTGGAGATTGAACCCAGGGGTGCTTTACCACCAAGCTACATCCCAGCCCTCTGTCATTTTGAGACAGTTGGCAACTTGCTAAGTTGCCACAGCTGGTCTAGAAGTTGTGATCCTCCTGCCTCAACCTCTGGAGCCCTGAGATTACAGGCATGTACCCTGCCTTTCCCCCTCACTTCTAAAGGTTATCACATATCCAGTCATGGTGGTACAAAAGTGTAATCCCAGTGAGTCAGGAGGCTGAGGCAGGAGCATCACAAGTTCAAGTCTAGCCGCAGCAAATTAGTGAGACCCTGTTTCAAAAAATATAAAGGGCTGGGGGGACATGGCTCAGCAGTAGAGCACGCCTGGGTTCCATCTCCAGTGCCAAAAAGGAAAGAGGAAGTGATCATATAATAACGTTCCATTCCGCACCTCCTTTTACACAGCTCTTGAGTTCTCACCAATTCTGTGTCCACCACTCTCTTCAGGTCTGCACCTCGGGACAGTCCCCCACACTGTCCATACCCCTCCTGGCCTCTGCACTCTCTGCTCTTGGCATTGCCCTTCCAGAATGAAGAGCTGCACAGCCTGCTGCCACTGGCCTGTGCCCAGCACGGTACCTCTGGACGTTCGTGCGTGTCCGCTGCCCAGCCTCAGGTGGCCCGGTTGCCTCCTGGCCAGTGGCTGCAGGTCTTCCTCTGCCTGTTTCCAGCCCTTGGCCACTGAGCAGGCTGCTGGGGATGCGTGCAGGTCTCTGAGTGGACTGGGCTTTTACCCCTCCAGGTGCTGCTGTCCCTCCTCTCCATCCCCTGGGGTGAGGTCTCTTTTCCATTTTCTTTGTGAATTTGTAGTGTCATCTGAACAGCTGTGTGGCGGCCGCTCAGTCTCCCCAGTGGCTCTGGCGGGAAGCACCTTTCACGCCCCTCGCCATCAGTGTCTTTTAATTCGCTCACTCGTTCATTAGGTTTGTTTTCATATTGATGAGTTTTGAGAGGGCCTTTTCAGTGGGATAGAATCCTTTGTTAAATGTTTGGTCAGCAAAGACTGCTGTCCAAAGCTTGTCTCCTAGCAGAGATTTTTGCAGATTGGCCTTAGGTTTTGACAGGTTTGGTGAGTCAGCTTCCTGTCCTGCCTGACTGCTGTGGCCCCTCTGCCGGGCACAGACTGGCACTGCTGCTGCTCCGTGCAGGGTGGAGCTGCCGTCTCAGAGCTGAACGACTTCCTTCTTTCTCTTCTTTCTTTTTTTTTAATTTTAATTTTTATTATTTTTTAGTTATCGATGGACATAACGCCTTTATTTTGTTTGTTTTTATGCGGTGCTGAGGATCAAACCCAGTGCCTCACATGTGCTAGGCAAGTGCTCTGCCACTGAGCCCTAGCCCAGCCCCAGCCTAGCCCCAGTCCCTGCCACTTCTTCCTGAGTGGCCGGGGCTGTTCTAGCTCCTTTGCTGTTGCAGGTAAAATCAGTTTATGGACACAGACTGAACTCCTGGATGTCTCTGGCATGGTGCCGGATGCACAGGTCGGGCTAGGGAGGGCCAGCAGCACCCCTCGCGCCTGTACAGCTCTGTCCTTCCTTGCAGCACTCGGGATTTCTAGCATGAAGGTCTGCACTGTTTTAGACCAAGCATTTCCTCTTTGAGGGGATTTTATTGTTTAAATAATTAATTGAACTTCTTTTTTAAAAATATATGTACATTTTCATTGTCAATGAGCCTTTATTTTATTTAATTCTGTGTGGTACTGAGAATTGGGCCCAGTGCCTCACACCTAGGTCAGTGCTCTACCTCCGAGCCACAGCCCAGCCCTGAGGGGATCTGTAAATGGGTGTCTTTAAGCTTTGCCCACCCTTCCAAACCCCAATCCCGTGTGTGTGCATTAGCTTGTTGCAAGTGGCCCTGGGACGTGTGGCCCGAGAACACTGGTGGATTCCAGAGCTAAGTCTGCATTTCTTGGTGTCGTGTGCATGCACGAGCAAGGTCTGAGACCAGGGGCTACTCATCTCCCTCCTGCCTGTGCCGTGTCCCCGCCTTGCCTCTTGCACTAGCAGGGCCCATCTGTGTGAGCCACGGTGTGAGAACCCAGGTGCAGGCCTGGGTCTGTCTTGGGGCAGTGCCCAGTCCCTCACCTGCAGCGTTAGCCGTGGGCATCCTGTGGCTGGGCCAGGTCTCAAGGTCTCAGCCTGTGCTGCGGAGAGCTCCTGCTGGGCGTGGGACAGCTGCCCTCCAGCTCCACTCTGGGCTACCCTGCAGCCCAGCCCAGCCAAGGCCCAGCCCCAGATGAGTGCAGGGAGGACCACATCTCTCTGCCAGCCTCCTACTCAGGTCCAGCAAGGCTGCCTCAGGAGGGGCGTCTTGTCCAAGGTGAGCAGGCCCAGCTGCTCAGTCATGGACAGGCAGCAAAAAAATGCAGGAGGTGGGAGGGGCTGGGTCCTGCAGGGCACGTCCCCACTAGGCCTCACCTTGCCCAGGCCCCACCGCCTGGTCTGGGCCCTGTCCTCTAATGTCAGCTTGGGCTTGCCTGAGGCTTCTTTTTCAGGATATTTGAGCTGATAATTCAACTTATTGGTCAGAGACAGGATGAGCCCCATTACTGTTGCGTCTTGGTGGATTTGGGTAGTGGGTGGCATCAAAGAAGTGTTTGCCCTGCTCATGTTTTGATGTCTGCATTTCCTTCCTGAAGTGAG
>KZ294558.1:1219001-1244076 GCA_002406435.1 Spermophilus dauricus
CCAAGGCCATTGGGAAACAGAGTCCCTTTCCCTGGGCTCCTCCTCTTCCCGGCTCTGGCAGCCCCTCCTGCGTTTTCATCTCAGTCGAGGCCCCTCTGAGGCGGGGCTGCGGGAGTGTGGCCGGCCTCCTGTGCAGCCTTACCCCTTAGTCACCTCTCAGCTGTGGCTTTGCCCCGGGGTCTCAGTGTGCTGGCTGCACCACAGTCCAAAATGTCAAGTGGACAGTTCCAGGAAGAGCAATCCGCACATTTTAGATCAGACACCCTTCCGAGTAGGGTGGCGAGGGTTAGGTTAAGTGCTGGAGGCTCTTCCTGCAGGGTCCACTGTGCAGCGAGAGCCTCTGCTGCTCCCTGCTGGCCGGTGCTCCCCAGGCAGGCTCAGTCCACCGGGTATCTTGTTGGGAAGACACTGCCTGCAGTGACTGGGGTCCCCTGTGGGAACCCACAATTGCACAAGAGGTGGGGTTGGCAGTGGGAAGGTTAGGGAGCACTGAGTGGGCTGGGGAAGCCAGGGTGGGGAGTGCCATGTGGGCTAGGGTCTCTCCTCCCACATCTGGGAGCTGGGCTCGGGTGATGCCGTTACCCTGGTCTTTGGGGGCCTCTCTGTTCTGTAGTCTTATGGGAGGGCTTTTGGGATCCTGGTGGCCTGTCTCTCCCACCTGTCTGCTGAGCTGCCTCTGGTGAAGATGAGGCCCTGGCCATGGTACACAGGGTCATTGAGTGTGGCAAACTTCTGGGAGGTGGGACAGCCAGGCTGGTGGGGCGAGGTGTGGGTGGCCTTCGGGCAGCACCCAGGCTGAAGTGTGTGCGCCTCACAGGTTGTGCAGCCTGACTCTGAAGAAGCTGGCCGTCCTCCGGGAGCTGGAGAAGGAGCTCACGTCAGTGGTGATTGCGGTCAAGATGCAGGTGAGCTCGGCCTGCCCACCCCTAAGAGTCCCTCCTGCTTCCTCTTAGTGTGGGGCTGGCAGACACAGGTGCAAAGGCGCAGGAGGCTGCATCAAACAAGCTGCACCGGGCTGGACCGTCCCTCTTTACACCCGTGGCCTCTCCCCCCATTCCCCATCATGTCCTTGGCCCTCTGTGTGTCGGTTTCCCCCTAGCCAGGGCCCTTCTCCACGGCCCCAGAGGCACCCAGGCCCTCGGACTGCATCTCTGCACCGCTCTCTCCTGCTGTCCCAGCTGGGTAGGTCTGGAGCTCCGAGACGCAGAAGCTAGGATGACTGGTAGTGGGGCAGGGAGCCGAGCAGGGAGCGAGGAAGGAGGGCTGTGGGGAAGGGCCACCACTCCCCTGCCACCCTGGTCCAGACCTGACCACTGATGTCCCCCCACTCAGGCCACCCATGCCTGCTTCCTGCCACATGACCCTGCTCTGGGCTCCCTGGGTGGTGAGCTCCATGCCCCCTCCTTTCCTTCACATCCCCAGGCTCCCCACCCCCAGCCCCCTCTGCAGCTGCCTGCCCACCCCACCCCCAAACCTTGGCACATTCTGTGTCTGATGCTGCGGGAGTCTGGCACTCAGCACACCTGGCCACGTCTACCCTTCTCTCTCAGCATGAAGTCCTCGGGGTCTGTCCTTGCTGGACAGAGAGATGCTGTTTTTGTGTGTACTTGGGACTGAGCCCAAAGGCGCTTGAGCACTAGGCCACATTCCCAAACCTTTTATTTTGAGGCAGGGCCTTACTAAGTTGCTTAGGCCTTCACTAAGATGCTGAGGCTGGCCTTGAACTTGCAATTCTCCTGCCTCAGCCTCCCGAGTCGATGGGATTGCAGGCGTGCACCACCGCGCTCTGTGGAGCAGATCCTCTCAGACAGTACTGGGACGAACAGCGATGGTGCACTTGAGTTCAATGTGGTGTAGGTGGGAGGTTGGGGTCCTGTCAGTTCATACGGTGACGTTCTACATGCTGAAGCTAGGATGACTGGTAGTGGGGCAGGGAGCCGAGCAGGGAGCGAGGAAGGAGGGCTGTGGGGAAGGGCCACCACTCCCCTGCCACCCTGGTCCAGACCTGACCACTGATGTCCCCCCACTCAGGCCACCCATGCCTGCTTCCTGCCACATGACCCTGCTCTGGGCTCCCTGGGTGGTGAGCTCCATGCCCCCTCCTTTCCTTCACATCCCCAGGCTCCCCACCCCCAGCCCCCTCTGCAGCTGCCTGCCCACCCCACCCCCAAACATTGTCACATTCTGTGTCTGATGCTGCGGGAGTCTGGCACTCAGCACACCTGGCCACGTCTACCCTTCTCTCTCAGCATGAAGTCCTCGGGGTCTGTCCTTGCTGGACAGAGAGATGCTGTTTTTGTGTGTACTTGGGACTGAGCCCAAAGGCGCTTGAGCACTAGGCCACATTCCCAAACCTTTTATTTTGAGGCAGGGCCTTACTAAGTTGCTTAGGCCTTCACTAAGATGCTGAGGCTGGCCTTGAACTTGCAATTCTCCTGCCTCAGCCTCCCGAGTCGATGGGATTGCAGGCGTGCACCACCGCGCTCTGTGGAGCAGATCCTCTCAGACAGTACTGGGACGAACAGCGATGGTGCACTTGAGTTTAATGTGGTGTAGGTGGGAGGTTGGGGTCCTGTCAGTTCATACGGTGACGTTCTACATGCTGACAGGAAGCTCCTGCTGACTGAGGCCACTTAACGCTCACTGTGCTTCGAGTGCCTGCGTACTTTGTGTCTGTCCCCAGGTGGTGCCTACCCTCTCTCTCCTGGCAACAGTGTCTCTGTGCCATCAGCACTAGGCCTCTGAGGATGTTCTCTGGAGGGCCCTCGGCCCTGTGTGATTTTTAAAATATGGGATGCCCAGCACACTGGCCTACCAATTAAGGCTGGCATCCTGCGTGAGGCATCTTGGTGACTGTGTACTGTGGCAGGAACGTTCCTGACCCTCTCACTTCTGGGCGGGCCCTAGAGGTGGGGTTGGTGCAGCAAAGGGAAGGATGTGTTCAAGGCCCTGGTGTGTGTCCTATGCTGCCTCTGAGAACCCTCCTTGCTTAGGCCTCCTGTCCAGGATTTTCATCGTGACGGCTTAAAGAGTGACTAAGTGACCGTGTCCTTGGTTTCATTTAAAAATTCCCTTTAAATCAACAGATCTATCTTCTCACAGGGCTCCAAACGGGTCCTCCGATCTCATGAGATTGTGCTGCCCCCCAGTGGACAGGTGGAAACTGACCTGGCCTTGACCTTCTCTCTGCAGGTGAGTCTAATAGGGGGTGATGGGACACTCTCTTAGTGCCCTGGATGTGGGGATGGGCCCTGCTCAGCACCTGGAGTGATGGACACTCTCTCACTAGGGCAAACTGTGTGCTTTCTTATTTTGATCTTCTCTTGGTTGTAGCTTATTAAATGATTAGAAAATTTTCTTGGTGTACCATGTTCTATTTTTATTCATTTCTCATGGTTAAAAAAATGTAATGAGGAGGCCACACATCCAATTCCCAGTTAAGCTCATTCTCATATATAGAGAAGATGGGCAGGAGTACAGGGGAACTCAGTCTACTAAGTTCACAGCCATGAGCATTGGGTGTGCCTAGTGGTGGACTGTCTCTCAGCTAAGATGTGGCTGAGAGCCTCCCAAGGCCATTGGGAAACAGAGAGCCCCCCTGGTTCTCTCCAGAGCCTTGCCCCATCTAGAAAGCCAGCCCAGCTCCAGTTAAGTCAGCACCCACTAAACCAATTCATTCTAAGTTCCTATGACTCCTCTTCTCCTTTTAAATGTACGAGTCTGGTGAAATGCCCGTGTCCCTGCGAGCTACCGCCAACTACCTCCCCATCACCACCCACCACCCACCAGCCCTACCCTGCCTGGCTACCTGGGGCCGGCCACTGGAGCTATCCCCACCAACATGCTCCTGGGGTTTGTAGTGTGTGACTTTTTGGGGTGTCCAGTTCTTTGAGGAGTAATTTACTAAACAGGACTCACCTGTGTTGAGAGCAGGATCCTTGGCTTCTGCAGTGTGAACAGGCACACAGCCCTGCTCAGCCAGGAGCAGGGGCTCATCTGCTTTGGTCCCAAGGTGCTTTCTCTGTGTCAAGTCTTGAGAAAGAACCTGTGAGCATCTGCTTGGGCAAGTCCCTCCAAGTAGTCCCCTCTGGCTGCCCAGCTGGAGGGTGCACACTACCGAGGGTGGGAGAATGCACGGGGTCAAGGCCATGGTCGTCTCCTTCATGCATCCATGAACACACATGGCGCCCCAACCCAGATATCTTGGCAAGCCCTTCCCATCCACCAGCTTCAGCCAGCAGGGTGGGGGCAGAGCCAGGCAGCTCTGCCCCAGGATCCAGCCCTACTGCTGTGCTCATTCCTGGGTGGTGGGAGACAAAGGGCCTGGGGACCAGGGGCGACCCTGAAAGGTCTCAGGCAACATCAAAGGTCACCCCATGCAGACCTGACCTCATGGCCCATGGGGCAGGCTGCACTGGGCACCTCAGGGCGCTCACTTTTGCCCGCAGTACCCCCATTTCCTGAAGAGAGAAGGCAACAAGCTTCAGATCATGCTGCAGCGCAGAAAGCGCTACAAAAATCGCACGATCCTGGGCTACAAAACGCTGGCTGCGGGCTCCATCAACATGGCCGAGGTGAGCGCCCTGGGCCCTGTGTGGCACTGTGCAGGCTGGTTCTAGGATAGCAGAGCATTTGTATGTGGCAGATTGCTCCTACATGTCCAGTGTTCACACCAAAGTGACCAGAGGAGTGGGTTCCCCCGTGATGCTGATCTCAGCCCAAATGTGCTGCCTCTTCCTGGTCCCCTGACCCCACATGGCTCAGCATAGCTCCTGCCACACATGCAGCCCTATGTGCAAGGCCTGCTTCCATACCTGCCCACCGTGGCAGAGGGCCCAGGTGGACCTGTCCTGGAGCCCCTTGCAGAAGGCTCCTCCTGGATATCCCATGTGGCCCTTGCCAGCCCCAAACGTGGGACTGGCTGAAGCAGTGGGAGCACCTCAGAAGGAAAACTGCCCAGCAGCCCCGTGTCATCCTGCGTGCTATGGGGCCGGGGGACTGTGCAAATGGAAGGGACTTGTGACATAGAGGCACCCTGGGCTGAGGGGCCCAGACCTCCTCATGGGTCCAGGAACCACAGCAGTGGCTCTGAAGAGGGACAGCTGGGGTCTCGTGGAGCTGTATTGGGCCTACCTGGGGCAAGCATACCAGCAGCAGGCCTGGCTGTAGCACCCCCACCCCTACAGGGCTGCCAGACTCCAGTGCCGTCCAGCCCCACCAGTCACTGCAGGCCTGGGTCTCCCCGACCCCAGCTGCCCCGCCGTGCCGCACACCCAAGCCTACACATCCTGTCTCCTGGAACTTGCCTCTGCCTCCCAGACTCTGGGCTCTCCCCTGTGCTAGACTGACTGTTCTAAAGGCCACCCTGCCATGGCGGCTGCAGCTTTAAAGCCTGTCCATTCTTGGGAGAAAGGGCCAGTCCCTGGATGTGGCCTCTGCATCTCTGCTCCCCACAGCCCACTGCCCCACAGCTGTGTGCTCTGAAGCCAAGGTTGCCTCAGTACCTGCCTCTTTGTGCTCCCTGGCCACCCTCCTCCAGGCCCTGCACTGTCCTCTCCCACCACAGCCTCTGGCCCCAGACCCAGCTCGGCCTTCCCACGGGGCCTGGTTTCCTTGCTGCTTGGCAGTGGCTATCCCTCACTGTGACCATTGCGGGCTATATGTCATCCCATGAGCTTGGTGGATTGGGGGATAAAGGTAGCTCTGATGTTGCCTGGTGGGCATGAGATGTATCACGAGGCTCACCTGGGGGCTGTGCCAGCCTGGTGTGGTCGCAGAAGCTGCCACATAGGAGTAGGCTGGGGCTGTCAGTGAGGCTGGTACTGTTGTATAAGGATGGCACTTGGCAGGAGGACAGTGTCCCTAAGGTTGGGACATGGGGTCAAGCCAGTGCATGGACACAGAGGTGACGGCTGGGTGGTCTCTCCGTGAAGCCCCAGGCGCCTCTAGCGGTAGTTGGCCCTACCTACTGTCCCTCTGGCTCTGACCCACCATGTGCTCTGCCCAAGGGACTTGGCGGGCAGAAAGGCCTGAGCTGGGTGTCTTGGGGACCTGCATGTGCATGTGGATGGCTGTCAGGGCCAGGGGCATAAACAGGAGAGCGCAACCCCAGGACCTGGCAGCAGGAGGAGCTAATGGCCCCTCAAGACCTGCTCAGGCCTGGCCTCCACTCACACTGGTGAGCATCATGGTGGTGGGAGGAGGCCCCAGCTCTGCCCCCTTGGGGCTCCCGTTCCAGGTGGACCCAAGCCTCAGCCTGAGCACCCTCACCCAGGTAGCTGGGGTGGCAGAATCGAGGTCTGCAGGCCTGAGCACTGAGGTTCAGAATTGAGGTTGGCCCAGCATTCCCTGGTCTCTGAGCAGCTTCCCACGGCTCTGAGACTCTTTGATGGTGAGAACCGGAGCCTGTAGGTGGCAGGAGAAGGCCACCCCAGCAGGCTTGAGCTGTCGCAGGGCCCTCAGTGCCATATGGCACTACAGCCGGGCCGAGTGGGACGGCCCCCTGGCCATCAGCATCACCCAACAGAGCT
Source organism: Spermophilus dauricus (assembly GCA_002406435.1). Classification (NCBI taxonomy): domain Eukaryota; kingdom Metazoa; phylum Chordata; class Mammalia; order Rodentia; family Sciuridae; genus Spermophilus; species Spermophilus dauricus. The sequence goes on from KZ294558.1 coordinate 1,225,532, forward strand.
CCCAGCGGCAGAGCTGCTGAGTGCTGCTGGGAAGAGGCGCCAGTCCTGAGGGGTTCTGGGCTGGGGCGTCAAGGAGAGGTCAGAGGGAGACTGGGAGCCAAACGGGGGAGAGGTGGCCAAGGTCACCTCCCCAGACCCAGCCCCAGCCCCAGCCCGCCCCGGGGGAGGTTGGCCCAGCATTCCCTGGTCTCTGAGCAGCTTCCCACGGCTCTGAGACTCTTTGATGGTGAGAACCGGAGCCTGTAGGTGGCAGGAGAAGGCCACCCCAGCAGGCTTGAGCTGTCGCAGGGCCCTCAGTGCCATATGGCACTACAGCCGGGCCGAGTGGGACGGCCCCCTGGCCATCAGCATCACCCAACAGAGCTCCCAGCGGCAGAGCTGCTGAGTGCTGCTGGGAAGAGGCGCCAGTCCTGAGGGGTTCTGGGCTGGGGCGTCAAGGAGAGGTCAGAGGGAGACTGGGAGCCAAACGGGGGAGAGGTGGCCAAGGTTACCTCCCCAGCCCCAGCCCCAGCCCCAGCCAGCCCTGGGGACTCTCCCTCATTTGTGGTGGCTGGTGTGGAGCATGTTCCCAGCCCTCTTCACAGGACCAGCCCCTACACTCCAGGCTTAGGGTGCTCTCAGAAGCGGCTGGACACAGGGATCAGTGCAAATGTGCCTTTCACAGGAGGTCCCATCTCCCTCTTACCCTCCCACATGGAGGAGGCAAGAGTGGGTTTTCTTGGCAGAGGCCCTGACCCACCTGTCTCCTGCAGAGGTAGTGTGGGCAGGCAGGGCCAGTGTGCCTACATCCAGGCTGCTGCTCACCCCCAACAACCGGTGGCCCTTCCCTTCCATGTGTCCACCTCTGGAGAATGTTTTGGCCTCTGAGCCAGTGGTTCACACCAAGTCTGAGGTCACTGCAGGAAAGTGACAGGTGTGTGGAGCTGGGCCTGCAGAGGCAGGTGAGAGAAGCAGCCTCTGAATGGCATGTACCTGTGCAGAGTATGTGGGCACCTGTGTCCCTGTTGGTACACAGGTGCACAGAGCCCAGGAATGGGGGAGTCTTGGTGTAGGGCTGCCAGCTGGCATCTGACAGATGTGAAAGCAGATGTGAGCTTTCTTAGAATTTTATTTTTCTACTGATTAGACTTAGCACCCCCAAATCAGGACCCACAATTTTTTAAAAATCTGATCTATGGGGCTGGGGCTGGGGCTGTAGCTCAGTTAGCAGAGCACTTGCCTAGATGTGCAAGGCCCTGGGTTCAAGCCTCAGTGCTGAATCTGACGTATAAAGTCCTGACGTGGGTCCCATCAGCTGGCCACCAGCAGGGCTTCAGAGAGCTCGGGCCTGTGAGTGAGGGCTCTGAGACATGGTGGTGCAAGGCAGGCAGGGACCAAGGGATGGGCGCACCCTGCCTCTCTGGTTTGTGACTCTCTTGTAGCAGTTGACCCTAGAGCTCGATGGTCTCACAAGCCAGACCTGGTAAGTCCTGTGCTTGCTCGTGGCCATTCTTCCTTGGCCCCCATGAACATGCCCCTGGACAGGCATCTTAAGGGCTGGTGGCCGTGTCACGTTCCACGCTGGCCCTCACCCCTGCTGCCATAGGTTGCTTGGCTGTTGTGGGAGCCGGGGCCTCCTGGGTGGCTTCCCAGGCACCACAGGTGTGCCAGAGACCAGCTGGCTGCAGTCGGTCCTATCTGTTTCCTTGTCTGTGGCATATAAGCTGGGGCTCTGCTCCCCTGCTCGCTCCGTCCTCATCCTGGCTGTCCCCCTAGCCCTGTTCTCCTTTGCTCTCTATTGTGGACTCTCTTGCCCACTCCAGGCACCTCCTGCTCTCAAATATGGGGTTGCCAGGGTGGAGGGCCCTTTCCGTTTGTGGTACATTCTAGCTCCGTCCCCCTCCAGGTGATGCAGCACCCCTCTGAGGGCGGCCAGGTGCTGAGCCTCTGTAGCAACGTCAAGGAGACCTCCGTCAAGGTGGCTGAGGTCTGGATCATCTCCCTGTCCAGCCAGCCCATCGACCACGAGGACAGCGCCATGCAGGCTGGGCCCAAGGCCAAGTCCGCTGGTGAGTGGGGCGGCACTGTGCCCCTCCCTGCTGGTCTGCCCTGGCAGTGGTGGCAGAGCTGTGGACTCTGGGGCACCCAGGTCCTGAAGGCTGAGTCACATGTGCTCAGGAGGTGTTGTAAGTCAATCAGTGCCACCTGATGCTCTGGGGCCTGCCTGGGTGTCTTCATAGAGACCAGGTACCCTAGGGGCCATCCTCTCTGTCCCCTTCAGTCTGTGGCCTGGGACAAATGCTGGGCAGCCTGCAGCTGCTGCCACCATCACAACTGGGCCCCCCGGGGCAGGGAAGGCTGCTGGAGGTTGACTGGGGCCTGGCTGAGATGCTAGAGGGCAGGATGCAGTGGGGTCCAAAGCAGGGTCGTGTGGTCCTGCTGACCCTGCCAGGCCCGCGGGCTGGGGGCCTGTGAGCCACCTTGGTGCCAGGGCAGTGGGTAGGACTCGACGTCTCCGACAGACCCTGTGCTTGCTCCACAGACAACGACTCTGAGGACGAGTACGAGAGCTTCTCCTCGGAGCAGGAGGCCAGCGACGACGCTGTGCAGGGGCAGGTAACTGAGGCGTGGCCAGAGCGTGGCCAGGGCCACAGGGAGGCCCTGGGGGCTCAGGGCACCTGGATTCTCCCACCCCAGGCTCCCACATGCCCAGGGGCAGCTCCAAAGAGGCTGTGGCCAGGGTGGCCTCAGCAGTGCCTCCTTAGGGCTGCATGCTTGGCTGGCCCCGCCCGGCCCAGGTGGGTGGTTGTGACCTCAGGCGTGTGCTGTGCCCGCAGGACCTGGATGAGGATGACTTTGAGGTGGGGAAGCCCAAGAAGCAGCGGCGCTCGATAGTAAGAACGACGTCCATGACCAGGGTCGGTGGAAGCTGTTCTACTAACACTGGGTGGTGGGGCTATAGCGGGGCACCGTGGGCCTGGGGCCAGGCAGGGGCGTCCCTGGGCAACTCCCGACTGCCAGTTCCCGCCAGGTACTGCCCTCTGAGGCCTGCCCCAGGTCCTTGCTCCAGCTTTGCATGGTCACGAGGTCCCCAGGGTCTGGAGTGAGGCTAGATAGACTGGCCTTTGCTGCTGTGGCCTCCATGGGCCTGGAATGGCTGCCTCCTTGCCTCGGCACCACTCATACCAATGTGTGGCCAGTCCTGCTTTGCCCTGAGCCCGGCCTGCCTGCGGTCCCATGGGCACAGGGGCTCGGCAGGGTTCCTTCCTCTAGGAAGAAAACTTGGGTGGGCCTCAGCCCTTCCTGACCCTCAGTGTCCTTCACTGGGAACTGGAGACCCTCAAACCCCAGCACTGAGCTGTGCCCCTGCAGGAATGGCAGTGTGGGTTGCCAGGGAAGTCTATGCTAGTGCTGACAGGGGACAGGCATGCCCACTTGTGGCAGCATGTGAGAGGGAGGCCTTGGGAGGCTGTGCCCCTGTTGTGCCAGCTACTCCCACACAGGGAAGCCGTGTTGTCCTGGACCATGGTTAGCACCAGTCAAGCCTCAGCTCCAGGGCCCTGGGCCAACCTCTGAAGGGAGGTGGGTGGGGCGAGCCCTCTCTCTGTAGGTTGGCTGGGGACACACCTCGCTGGTGGCCAGTGGCTAGAGCTGAGACTGTACAGCCCAGGGCAGCCAGGGAGCAGTGGGGTTCAGACTGTCCCCTGAGCAGGCACCGCCACCTTGTCTACCATACCTGCTCAGGGCCCACCCAGCAGCCTCCTTCCGGAGGGGGCTGGGAGAGCAGGAAGGGCTGTGAGGCTTCTGGAGGAATGGCAAAGCCAGCACTTGCCCTCTTGGCACCCCTAAGACCCCTGGGTGGGGCCTGGGACGGTCAGCTCTCCCGGGCATTCTTTGTCTGGCTTCAGCTGTGGCCTGAGACCTGGTGAACATGTCGTGGGACTCCTGCCAGAGCCACGTTGCATGTGTCAGTGCTGCTGAGTGTTTCCCGTGCACCTCCTCTGGCCCAGCGCAGCAAGAGGCCCAGGCACAGCCTCACGGTGCCCCAGGAGTGGCTCCAGGTCATGCCTGACTTTGCCGCTTGCCTTGCAGCAACAAAACTTCAAGCAGAAAGTGGTGGCGCTGCTGCGGAGGTTCAAGGTGTCCGAGGAGGTGAGTGGGCTGAGCCTCCCTGTTGAGCGGCCTGCTGGGGAGGAGGTATCTGATCTCTGGGCAGCTACAGCTCTGTGCTTGCCCTCTGTAGCGCATTGCCCTCTGCCCGCCAGGCTGGGCGACAGTGGTACTGTCTCCTGACATCTCCCGAGGTGTCAGCAGAGAGCCAGGGACGGCCAGCTCCATGTCTGTAGAACTCCAAGTCATGGTCACCAGGGAAGATGGACACCGGGTTTTTGTGTTCATTAGCTTTCATAGATAGACTTTATTTGGGGAACTGTTTAGGCACATAGAAAAATCAGGCAGGTGTGCACAGAGCTTCCGGTGCCCCTGCCGCCATAGGCGGTCTCCCTTGCTGCCAGCACGGCATGGGTTCTTAGGTTTTAAATTCTTCTAGTGTTTCTCTAGTTTCCAAATTTTCTGTAATGAGCTTGTGTAACTTCCATAACCGGAAGAAAAACTCCTTGGTGCTTTCATTTTTTGTTTGTTTTGGTTTGGATTTTTTGTTTTTGTTTTGTTTTGTTTTGGGGTACCAGGGATTGAACTCAGGGGCAGTTAACTACTGAGCCAGCCCTATTTTGTATTTTTTTATTGAGAGACAGGCTCTCACTGAGTTGCTTAGCACCTCGCTGTTGCTGAGGCTGGCTTTGAACTCACCATCCTGCTGCCTCAGCCTCCTGAGCTGCTGGAACTACAGTTGTGGCCACTGCACCCAGCTTCCTGGTGCTTTAACACATGGTGTGATGCTGGGCCGCAGTGGAGAGGAGATCCCTGGGTGCGCCACTCCACTGGCCACACGGCCCACACAGTGGCTCTGTGTCCCTGAACATGAAGGCCATATCACCAGAGCACCCACACTTGGTGGCTGCTCTGCTCAGGCGTAAGTGCTGAGATTGGCATGGCTCGGCCACACAGGTCCAGCAGTGTCTCCAGGACCCACCTAGCAGCCTGCCTCTAGGAAAGGACAGCTTCCTCCTCGGGCACAGCTGGCAGGCCCTGAGTCTTTGCTCACTTCTGGTAGTGAAACAGTCCCTAATCTAGCTGCAGAGGGGGCACTTAGCAGGGCAAGCCCCTGGCCTGAGGCCTCCCTGACCCCTTCTGTATGCCTAGCAATGAAGGAGTGTCCTCAGCTGGATCTCGACCATGGGGCTCTGTACTTGGCCCAGCCGGGGACTGAGTCCCAGAATGTACCTGACCCACACAGATTGGGTTCTGACTTCTGGAACTCAGCTCAGATTGTGAAGATTCGGCCAACATCCCAGGCACTGTACCTGGGTAAAGGACTCTGTCTTTTCCTGGGGATGACCTCCTAGGATGGTGTGACATTCGCATACGTTGATCAAGTCATGTGGTCTCTTTATCTGCCACTGTACTCCCTCTGGTGTGAGGACCAGGCCACCTTGCACAGCTCTGTCCCTGTGTCTGAGTGCTCTGGCCAGTGTGTGCCTCCCAGCACTGCCCAGCTTGTGGCCTCACAGCAGCCCTGGGAGATGCAGGAGAGGCTTGGCAAGGGGCAGCCTCCTGCTGGGCCGGGAGCCGACTTAGACCACTCCTGCTGCCGTCACTGTAGCTCAGTCTGGGTAACTAAGATACAGCCCAATGCTTCACTCCCATCCTGAGGCTGGAAGTCCAGGGTCACGGCTCCGGCAGATGGGGTGTCTGGAAGGGCCTGGTCCTCTCAGACAGTGTTGTCCACGTGTCCTCACACAACAGGGCAAATGGGAGGAGCACACTTCCTCCAGCCTCTTGTATGAGGTCACTAATCACTTCCCAAAGGCCCCACTCCTTAGCATGTCACCTCAGAGGTCAGGTTTGAACATCTGAGTTTTAGGGTTCACGCTTAGACCCTAGCCCACAAAGTTCATGTGCTTCTCACATACAAAATACATTCTTTCCATCCCAGTAGCCTCAAAGTCTTAACTCATTCTAGCCTCAACTTAAGAATTTAAAGACCCAAATCTGAATATCATCTGCATCAGAGCAGGTCAGACTCCTCCCTAGCTGTTTGTCAGCTCATGAAACCAGTGGTGTGCTTCCAAAGTATAACGGTGGGACCAGCATAGGGTGGATATTCCCAGTGGGAGGGAGGGAGGGAGCTGTCTCAAGGAAGTCAGAACCCAGCAAGGAAAATTCAGAATCTCCAGGCTCGAGATGGTCATCTTTGATGTTCCACCCACCAGGCACCCCAAGCTGGAAGTTGGGCCTCAGTCCCAGGTGGCCCACTCCTGGTGCTATAGGGTGCAGATGCAGAGGTATGTCCCTGCAGTCCTCCCAGCTCTGTGGCAGCTGGGGACTAAGTTCTGCCATCCTGGGTGCCCCACTCCCATGGCACCACTGGACTTTACCCCAGTGGGGGGGGGGGGGCGCTTCGTGGGGGCCCCTTTCCCTCACTCCCATCCTGAGGCTGGAAGTCCAGGGTCACGGCTCCGGCAGATGGGGTGTCTGGAAGGGCCTGGTCCTCTCAGACAGTGTTGTCCACGTGTCCTCACACAACAGGGCAAATGGGAGGAGCACACTTCCTCCAGCCTCTTGTATGAGGTCACTAATCACTTCCCAAAGGCCCCACTCCTTAGCATGTCACCTCAGAGGTCAGGTTTGAACATCTGAGTTTTAGGGTTCACGCTTAGACCCTAGCCCACAAAGTTCATGTGCTTCTCACATACAAAATACATTCTTTCCATCCCAGTAGCCTCAAAGTCTTAACTCATTCTAGCCTCAACTTAAGAATTTAAAGACCCAAATCTGAATATCATCTGCATCAGAGCAGGTCAGACTCCTCCCTAGCTGTTTGTCAGCTCATGAAACCAGTGGTGTGCTTCCAAAGTATAACGGTGGGACCAGCATAGGGTGGATATTCCCAGTGGGAGGGAGGGAGGGAGCTGTCTCAAGGAAGTCAGAACCCAGCAAGGAAAATTCAGAATCTCCAGGCTCGAGATGGTCATCTTTGATGTTCCACCCACCAGGCACCCCAAGCTGGAAGTTGGGCCTCAGTCCCAGGTGGCCCACTCCTGGTGCTATAGGGTGCAGATGCAGAGGTATGTCCCTGCAGTCCTCCCAGCTCTGTGGCAGCTGGGGACTAAGTTCTGCCATCCTGGGTGCCCCACTCCCATGGCACCACTGGACTTTACCCCAGTGGGGGGGGGGGCTCTCTGCTGGAGCCCTATCTCCACAGAAGTCTTCTGCCTTAGCCCAGGGCATCCTGTGGGTCTGGGTGAAGTTGCCCATGCCCCCGGCTCTTCACGCCTCTAGAGTTGGCACCATGTGGGTACTGAACAGTAGACCACTTATGCCCTCTGGAGGGGTGGCTGCTGCTATCCCTATCACACCAGAGCAGTGCCCCCAGATGCAGGGAGCAGAGCAGAGATTGTGCTTCCTAGCATTCTGGGCCTGTGGTAGGCAGGACAGCACCAAAGACTTCTCAAGTGCCTTTAGGCCAGTCTCCAGCTGTCCTGTCCATACTGACCTCCTCATATTCACTGGTCACCCCCTGATGTTCTCTTGCAAACACTTTTTCACTCTGTGCAGCCTTTCCCAGGGAGAATCTTCCAGACCTTAAGTCCTTCCCTTTCTTTTTTCTTTTTCTTTTTAAATATTTATATTTTAGTTTTAGGTGGACACAGTATCTTTATTTTGTTTTTATGTGGTGCTGAGAATCGAACCCAGTGCCTCACGCATGCTAGGCGAGTGTGCTACCACTTGAGCCACATCCCCAGCTCTTTTTTCTTTTCTAGATAACTTTATTTTATTTATTCATTCATTTTTTTAAAGAGAGAGAGAGAGAGAGAGAGAGAGAGAGAAATTTTTTTTAATCTTTATTTTTTAGTTTTCGGCGGGCACAACATCTTTGTTTGTATGTGGTGCTGAGAATCGAACCCGGGCCGTACGCATGCCAGGCGAGCGCGCTACCACTTGAGCCACATCCCCAGCCCATCATTCATTTTCTTTTATGTGGTGCTAAGGATGGAACCCAGTGCCTCACGCATGCTAGGCAAGTGCTCTACCACTTAGCCATATCCCAGCCCTTTCCCTTTCTTTTTTTTAAATTTTATATATATTTTAGTTGTTGATGGACCTTTATTTTGTTTATTTATTTATATATGGTGCTGAGAATCAAGGCCAGTGCCTCACACGTTGCCAGGCCTGCGCTCCTTCACCGAGCCACAACCCAGCCGAGGTCTTTTTGATAAGTTTCATCTTTAATTCCTTTTTCTCGCTGCACATTACTGTGCGTAGTCAAGAGAAGCCATGCGGCACCCTTGGTGCTGAACTTGGATTTCTTCTGCCAGCTGTCCCGTTGACACTTGGAAGTTCTACCTTCCACCAGACACTAGGACACAGACAGAATCCAGCCAAGCTCTTTGTCGCTTTCCTCCAGTTTCCAATAGCACGCTCCTTCTTGTGTGAGGTGTCTCGTGGCCTTTGGTGGCACGGTCCCGCGAGGTCTGGCTCCGAGATGGCTCTCTCACAGCTCTCCTCTTCTGAGCATCGCCAGAACCTCCCTCACAGCTCACCTCGGTGGGCACCACAGACCCTTCCAGCCTCTACCCTCCCCATTCCATAGCCTCTTATACGTGTCAGGAGTCTGCGCCTCCCTGTCTGGGACTGCTAGAGCTGCCACAGCTGGACACCTTGACTGGCGATTTCAGAAACAACCACACTGTGTTGCTTACAGTTCTGGAGGCTGGGAGTCCAAGACCAAGCCTCCCATAGATGCCCAGTCTGGAGGGGGCCTGTTCCTCATGGACAGCACTGTGTGTCCAGGGTGGGCAGATGGGGAGAGTATGCTTCCCCACAGTCCCCCTTTTCTCAGTACTGGGCATTGAACCCAGGAGTGCTTTACCCCTGAGCTACATCCCCAGGACTTTTTATTGTATTTTGAGAAGGGGTCTTGCCAAGTTGCCCAAGCCTGGCCTTGAACTTGCCATCTACCTGCCTCAGCCTCCTGAGCAGTTTCAGCTCCATTTGCAAGGACACAAATCCCATTTATAAGGCCACCTCTCATCCCCTGATCACCTCCCAAAAGCCCCACCTCGTAGTACCATCCTCAGGGGCCTGGGTTGTAGCAGGAATCTGAGGGAACACACATTTGAGCTGCTGCCTCTGACATAGGCTGAGGCCTCTCAGGTCTTTGATCAGCACACACAGCAGAGCCACAGAACTCCAGGCACAGTGTGTCCCTGGGCCTTTAGCCTGTGAGTGGCACACCTGTATAGTCAGTAGGTTTTCAACAGAAAATGAACCTCAACACGTAACCTCATTGTTTGCAAAAGTCACCCTCTGAAAAATCATGTACTAAATTTAAAACCTAAAAAATAATTACTTAAATTTTAAACTCTAAACATCAGAAATTTAAATTCTATCAAAATTCTAGAATATAAAGAAACATCTTTGTGAATGTGGATTAGGCAAAGATCTGTTAGGACCCAGAACACGTGTGAGTCTTCAAAGTGGGAAAAACAAAGCACTGGGCTCTGTCAAAAGTGGAGACTGAAGCGTCCACACTCAGAAGGGTGGACATTGAGCCCACTCACGGGAGGGACCTGGAGCAGCAGATCTGCAGCAGCAGGGGCAGGAGGAGTGACTAGGGGGACAGCACTGGGGTGGCACCTCTGGCTGGCAAACCACAGCTACACATCTGAAGCATGGGGTGGCTCCTGGGGCGGGGCAGGGTCACCTGTGCTCTTCCACACCCTGAGTCACGTCATAGTCTGGCCAGTTTTTTTTTTTTTTTTTTTTTTTTTTTTTGGAGGGTTTTTTTTTTTTTTTTTTTTTTTTGAGAGAGAGAGAGAGAGAAGTTTTTTAATTTTCGGTGGACACAACATCTTTGTTTGTATGTGGTGCTGAGGATCCAACCCAGGCCACAGTTTTTTTTTTCTTTTTGAGGTACTGGGGATCAAACCCAGGCCTGTGGTGCTAGGTGAGCACTCTACCCCTGAACTGCATCCCCAGCCCCATGTTGTATATTTTTGCTATAAGAAAAAAGTAGAGCTGGGCGCAGTGGCTCATGCCTGTAATCCCAGCAGCTTAGGAGGCTAAGGCAGTAGGATCGTGAGTTCAAAGCCAGCCTCAGCAGCAGTGAGGCCCTAAGCAACTGAAACCCTGTCTCTAAATAAAATACAAAACAGGGCTGGAGATGTGGCTCGGTGGTCAAGCGCCCCTGAGTTCAGAACCCCCTTCCCCCCCAAAATTAGAAATTTGCCTGTGAAAAATACTAAGAGAAAAAGCCAGCCACAATATGACAGAAAATATTTGTAAATCACACGTCTGATAAAAATTTCTATCTAGTGTATAAGAACTTTCAAGACCCGGTAAGAAAGACGGCCTAAGGTTCAAGTGGGCAGGACTCACCCAGTGGGTGTGGCGAGCATGGGGAGGGCCTGAAGAGGAGGTAGTGGCAGCAAGGCGTGGACCCTGCTGACTCTTGCTGAGGTGGCAGTGCCTGCAGGTTGATCTGCAAGCCCACGTTGTCCCTCTGCAACCCCACGTTGTCCCTCTGCAAGCCCGCTGCCTCTGCACAGAGACCCACCAGCCGGCTCTGAGCTCTGACGTCAATGCGTCAGAGCAAGGGCCTCCCAGGCAAGATAGTCTCAAGAAAGAAGCTGGAAGATTCACACTTCCTGGTTTCAAAACTTGCCACCCAGCTGAAGTGGTCAAGACCATGGTGCTGACACCAGCACAGACCTAGGTCAGCGGAATGCAGTCCAGCACCCAGGACAGATCTCACATTGCCACCAGTGTTCAGCAAGGACATCAAGACCACCCTGTAGGGGAGGGTGCAGGCTTCTCAACACACATTGCTAGGAGAACTGGTACTCATACCACATGCAACAGAACCCACAGCAGAGAACACCTTCAGGACACTCAGCAGGCAGTGGCCTCTTAGATTTGATACCCAAAGCATAGTGACAAAAGAAAAATAAACTGGAATATCACAGTAGTTAATGCTTTTGCACTCTGAATAATACCATCAAGGGTATGAAGCAGCAGCCCAGAGAATAGAGCTGTTTAGCGAATTATAAAGGGCTTGTGCTCAGAATATATAAAGATAACTTGTAACTCAGAAATAGTCCAGTTAAAAACAGGTGTCTGTCTCTTGAGGAAGACACCCAATGGGGGCTGTGGTGCTCCCGACTACTGCTCCCGGCCCACAAGTTGCCAAGGAACAGAGCAGCCAGGAAGCTGTGCTGCAGCACAGCTTCTACAGTACTGGAAAGGTGGCTGTGAAAACAGAGGTGGCAGCTGACCAGCTAGGGTGCCCCTTCCCCGAAGAACCCATGTCCTGCTGTGGTCAGAGATGCAGAGGTGTGGGTGGAGGCCTGCAGGGGGCCTGGCAGCCTCAGAACCAGGGAAATGCCTATGGTGAGGCCCATATCCAGTCCTCCGGAGGTGCCAGCAGACCCTCAGGCTGGCTGGGAGTGGAGGTTGAGGTTACCACTTCAGGAACTCTCAGCTACCCTAAGATGGTGTTTGTCGTTTGTTTAAAAACATGAATTGTCTGATTAAAAGATGGGCAAAGGATCTGAGTAGATGTTTCGCCAGAGAAGAGAGAGATGTGGTTAATAAGGACTGTCATCAGTGGGCATCGGGTCAGCTGGTTGTCAGGTAGGTCACCGTTTGCCCCCCAACAGCAGGCACATGTGCACGGGTGGGCGGAAAGCAGACACTGGACACTCCAACTCATGCTCCTGGTCAGCCCTAAGGAGGTAGGGGTGCGTCCCCACTGTGACCCCTAGGCTTGTGCTGCCAGTTTTATCTGCAGGAGCCACGTGGGAAACAGTCCAGTTGCCGATCAGCGCTGGCCCCAAACACCTGCTCCCACTCAGAAGGGACCAGCACTGACACGGGACTCGCATGGGCCTGCCACCTCATGCTGAGACAGATGCCAGACTCAAGGCTGCATCCTCCTGACTCCACTCTGGCAGTGTCTGGAGGGGCTGGCTCACAGGGCAGGCCTGGGGGTGGCTGCCAGGGATGCAACTCTACAAGGGCACAGGCTTCCTGGGCAGACAGGAGGTGCTCTGCCTCCTGTGCGGGAAGCACCCCCTAGTCATTGACTGAGGGCCAGGTCAGGCCGAGGAGCCTTTGCACCACACAGTATGAGGACCTGAGGTCTTTGGAGAGAGTCCCAGTTCCCAGAAACTAGAAAGTAAATAAGATGGAAGTGCTGGTCGCTGAGTGTGCCCAGCAGCTCAGCACCCTGCCTGTCCTCCTTCTGCAGACCACTCTTCATAGCCCGTAGGCTGCCGCCCAGGGCGGGTATGGGCCTTTGCGGGGCCCTTATGCACCTTTGGTGTTGTTACAGGTCCTGGACTCAGAGCAGGACCCGGCGGAACATGTCCCTGAGGTGGAGGAGGACCTGGACCTTCTGTATGACACTCTGGACATGGAGAATCCCAGTGACAGTGGCCCTGACATGGAGGAGGATGACAGCGTCCTCAGCACTCCTAAGCCCAAGCTCAGGTGAGTCGGCAGAGCCAGATGGTCATTTTGATGAACCCTGCAAAGAGACTTCTGAGCGGCCCTCAGGATGCCCCCACACCTGCTGCTTGATCAGTGGCTGACCTGGGTTGGCCCTGGGCACTGTGGGCAGGGCCACCTGCCTCTGAAGGCTTGGAAGGTTCCCACAGGCCAGACTGCCAGGGGCAGCCTGGATGGGGCTGTGGGCCAGTCAGTCCCAGGTGGTTGCAGGTAGACTGAGCCAGGTATCAGGAAGGGGTGTGTTTGAGTGAATCCGGTGGGAGGTGCCCGAAGGCTGGCAGGAAGCTGGGGTAAAGTCTCCACAAGGCAGTGTGGTTCTCAGGTGACAGAATCAGGTGAGCTCTCAGGTCGTTGGGATGGGGGTGGACTGAAACGATCTGTAGAAGGCAGGTGGGATGTGGGGCAGGCTGTGAGGATTGAGGGGTCCTCCTGGGTGCTGGAGGCCTGCCAGCACCTCTCCTGGGGTGGCAGGGGCTGGCTGAGGCTGGCCTGGCGCAGGAGGAGCAGCACGGAAGGTCTCCTCGCAGGTTTGCCGTGGACGCTGAGGAGACCCTATTCTGTGGGGTGGGAAGCACAGCCCACAGGACAGTGTGTAGGCCTCAGTGTGGCTGGGCGTGGCAGGCCTGGGCTGTGGGTGGCAGCTGAGGTTTGAGGCTTTTTAAACCTACATGGTACAGAGAGGCACATACAGGAAAGTGGTGTCCTGTGTCATTAGGCAGGTCCACAGCTGACCCTGGCTCCCTGGCAGCTCCCGTCTTACCCTGACACTGACTTTAAGCCACCTTTACTCCTTGTTCTGGAGGGCAGTGTCCTGGGCTTGGCTTCATTTGTGCTCGTGTCTTGCTGCACTAGGGCTGATATACTAGCCCTCCAGGGTAGTGTAGCCATGCAGAGTTCCATTCCAGAGCCTACAGGATGGAGATGCAGCTCTGTGCTGCCCAGTAGCCATAGACCATGCTACCACCTGGGCCCCTGCATCTTAGGTCAAGTGCCTCCTGCCTCATCTCTCCGCTGGGCTTGAGTGAGCCCTCTGCGTTCTGCACTGCTGGGACGACACCAGCTCCTCCCACACCATCTGGGTCCTCCCATTGTGAGTTCAGTGATGTTGGCCTTGTTAGCAGAGTCCCTGGCCAGTTAGTGCCCACAGTTCTGGGTGGGGCAGGGACATTTCAGGACTGTGATCTTGGGTGGTCACACACAGCTGAGTCCCTGTTTGTCCAGGTTTTGGGACTTAGCGTGCACATCAGTGCTCTCAGGAGTCCTGGCACTGTCCTGGCTGGTAATGTCTTCTACATCTTTTGGGTCTATACCCTCTTTTCCCCTCACTCATACCTGATGTGCTGGAGGTGGGCATGTTCTGCCCAGTTAATCTGGAATGGCCTGGTTGGCCTAGAGTGGCCTGTGCTTGCTGCGGGTGCCTTCACTGTGCTGTGGAGAATGCTCTGCTTCCTGCAGGTCTCTTCAGGTAGCCTCCAGCAGGTTATTGGAGTGGAGCTGCCACTCAGCCTCTCAGTTGTTGACAGCCCTGCCCAGGTGGAAAGCCGGGAGCAGACAGGGTTTCAGGGATGCCTGTTTTTTGAGAGGGGCCCCTGGGCTCCTCTGTCTGCCCTGCATGTGTGATAGGAGAGCCTCACTTGCAGTATGGGGGGGTCTTGGAAAATGACATTCATCCCTTTCCCGAGCCAGGCCATACTTCGAAGGCCTGTCACACTCCAGTTCACAGACGGAGATCGGGAGCATCCACAGTGCCCGCAGCCAGAAGGAGCCCCCAAGCCCGGTGAGTGGCAGCAGAGCCCTTGGGTTCCTGTCTTCATGCTAGACAAGCACTGGGCAAGCATGTCTCTGGTTGCCATGTGTTCCCAGTGGCAGGAGACTGTTCTGGGGTGACCCTGAGCCCACAGTCCAGGAAAGTCCCATTTGGTGTCCCCTGGGCCTCTTCCCATTTGCAGCCAGAGAGCAACACAGCCTGATTCCTGTCTCCATCCCCAGGCTGATGTGCCAGAGAAGACACGGTCCCTAGGAGGCAAGCAGCCAAGTGACAGTGTCTCTGACACGGTGGCCCTTGTAAGTAGGTGTGGACATGCTCGTCTAGCCGTGCCCTAGGCCCCAACCTACCGCAGCCTCCATGTGGAGTGCCTGTGCTCACTGCGTGGACATGGGCTGGCCCCGGGCCAGGCTGCCAGGTGCTCAGGATGCCCAGTCTAGGGCTGCTGCTTGCTTCCACTGACATGATGGCCCATGAGCAGTGGGTTTCCCTGGTGCCCTTTGGAAGGGTCTCCAGATGGTGCTGGGCTGTGTGGGAGCTGGGTCTCTGGCAGGTTTGGTGCTGGTCTCCCTGCAGTGTTGGACCCAGAGTTCTGTGATGGACAGGGCTCCAAGGTGGCCTCTTCCTTCCCCCAAGCCAGGACCACACAAGCCGAGAGGGACTCCAGGTGGGCTTTGTGGTTCTGGGCTAGGGAAGAGCACATAGCTTCCTTCTCTGCCCAGCAAAGTGCGCCAGCCTCTCGGGAGCCATCGGAGCAAACTGAGGACAGCCCTGAGGCCGAGACCTCCACCCTGGACGTGTTCACTGAGAAGCTGCCACCCAGCGGGCGGATCACCAAGACAGAGTCGCTAGTCATCCCCTCCACCAGGTCCCTGTGCGCCCCGGCCTGCCAGTAGGAGTGGCTCCCCCAGGGATGGGGCTGCTGACTTGATGGGAATCTTGGGGAGAGGCCGTCACCTTGGGTCCCTTCTGGAGCCGGAGTTGGGCCCCACCTTGTGCACAGCTAGCTGCCTCCATGGTCTGGCTGTCACCTGCACTCCCTGGAGGGCCACATGTCCAAGGGTGCTGCCCCTCTACCTGCCATGCCCCAGGACAAGCTCCTGGATGAAGCCTTGGGGGAACAGCTGGGGGCCAGGAGGCCGTTGAAGTGAGTGGGACTGGGGACAGGCAGCAGGCAGGATTGACAGCTCAGGGAGGGTAGGGCCTGAGCCTGTGGCTGACAAGGGCCAGGATGGGCCCACCTCCAGCCTGCACCCCACACTCCCAGGCTGTGGCACACATAGAGGCGTGGAGCACTTGGGGATGAGAGCCTGGTGTTGGCACAGGTAGCTTGGTTTGTGTCAAGGTGAGCACAGGTCACACCCATGGCCCTCTCCCCACAGCCATCTCAGTCTCACCTGTGCAGGCTCCATGCTTCTTGCTTGGGGACATGCCAGACGCACCTTCCGTTGTCCCCAACTGTGGGCACCCCTTGCCTTGCATGCCTGACCCCAGAGCCCATTCACCAGAGCATGTAGTGTTCCTTGCCTCTGCTAGATCTCCCTTGGGATCTTGTCTTTCCTCTGGCCAGCACCACTGTGCCCAGAGTTTGGTGGCTTCAGGGCAGGAGACCTGTGAGCCCAGGTCTGTGTCAGCACCCTACTCAGCCTGGGCTGTGGGAGGAGGTCCCCTGATGTACACTCCAACCTCCCCGCCCTTGCCTCCAGGCAACCCTTTAGACAAACTGCCTCCCCACTCCCTAGCCACCTCACTGCCTCATGCAGGTCCATCAGTCCAACCCTGGCTTTCTCTAAGCTAGTGCAGGCCAGGGCCGGAGGTGTGTCTGCGCCAGGCTCCGCCGCGCCCTCTCGAGGCGATCAGCACATTCCTGGAAGCAGCGAGTCTGGGCACTGGCATTTACCCAGCAGGAAGCCAACAGGAGCCTGTGTTGGGCTCTAGGCAGTCACCTTGACGGTCAGCACTCAGCACTGGCCTGCCCCCAGCTCTGACCCTACTTTTTACCCTGGAGGGGTGGGCAGCCCCGAGGTCCCCTTTCAGGTACACACATGAGGGAAGCAGGGCTGAGGGCCGGGTCCCATACGGGCACCTGGGTCTCAGTGCTCCACCCTCACAGCTGGGAGCTCTGTGTAGCCCAGGGCCCTGCCGCTGGTTCAGTGACACTGTGGCCATCCTCCCCTGCTCTCTGCTAGGCAGCTCTTCCCTGGAGCAGCGCAGTGTGCGGCTTGTGTGAGCATGTGCCTGGCCTGCTCTGGCCCTGTCCCCGTCTGCCTGCCCCAGCTGCCCCATTCCACGAGCCTGCTCTGATCCCAGCAGCTCCCAACAGGTCTGAGGCGAAGCCAGCTGGTCGCCGGGGCCGGAGCACATCCCTGAAGGAGAGACAACCATCACGGCCACAGAACGAGCGGGCCAATAGCCTGGACAGTGAGCGCTGCCCGGACACGCGGAGCCAGCTGCAGGTGCCTGTGGGGCTTTGCCAGGTCAGGGCAGGAGAGAAGTTTAGAGATCAAGGTTGCCAGCAGACCTAGAAAGGATTCTGTCAGTGTCAGGAAGCCTGTGTGGGTCCCGTGCACACTCCAGCCCTCCCTGCCACCTCCGGGGGCCAGGCAGGGTACACGGCCACCTCAGCCAGGCAGCTTGGTGGTGGGCCTCTCTCCCCTTGCTGCCGGGAGTCTGCTGCTGTTGGGGGCCGTGTGGTGCTGAGGCTCCACTCTTGGTGGGGAGAGGATGGGTGCCACATGTCCTGGGTGTGGACGACCGGGTACTTCCAGATTCCCAGGAAGACTGTGTACGACCAGCTGAACCACATCCTCGTCTCTGATGACCAGCTCCCCGAGAATATCATCCTCGTCAACACCTCTGACTGGCAGGGGCAGGTAGGAGCAGCTGCCCGGGGCTGGTTGTCCCCAGGAGTTCCGTGTGGCCGACCTGAGTGGGGACCGCACAGAGACCCTGCTCAGGGACGAGTGCTGGAGAAGGCATGTGTGGCGGGCAGGCACGGAGCAAGGGCGAGCGTGGCCTCTGGACTCTGGGGGTTCCAAGGAGAGGGTCAGATGGATGGGTACAGATGCTGTACCAAGGGTCACTCGTGTCCGTCCCACCCAGTTCCTTTCAGACGTCCTGCAGAGGCACACGCTGCCTGTGGTGTGCACGTGCTCCGCAGCCGACGTTCAGGCCGCCTTCAGCACCATCGTCTCTCGGATCCAGAGATAGTGAGTCCTGGCCTTCCCTGGGGTCTGCCCTGTGGAGCTGTTGCCCGAGCATTTGCTGGGGTCCCGGTACCCCAGGCCAGCCTGCCATTCCGAGGTGGGCATGTTCTCTGCCCTGGGGGATGTGGGTGGCTTCTGACCTGCTGCCCCGCAGGGCCCCTGCAGCCTAGGCTTTCCTCTGATTCCAGGGGCAGGAGGGTCTCTTGGAACTCAGGGAGGGTGGCCGCCCAGCCTGTCAGTCCAGGCAGATCCCGCCCCAGCTTAAAAGTGCCCACTGGTAGGGGTCCTGGGTGGCAGGGCTCGTGGTGGCGGAGCGGCAGCAGCTGCAGCTAGGGAACAGGCTTTCTGGGGCTTAGCTGTGTGGACCTTGGGCTGAGGACAGCTCTGACAGTTCCCCTGAGGTGCCTGTCCCCTCTTCACCCCACCTGTCTGGGGGTTGCAGCTGCAACTGCAATTCCCAGCCCCCGACCCCCGTGAAGATCGCCGTTGCGGGGGCGCAGCATTACCTCAGCGCCGTCCTGCGGCTCTTCGTGGAGCAGCTGTCCCACAAGACCCCGGACTGGCTCGGCTACATGCGCTTCCTCGTCATCCCGCTGGGTGAGGCCTGCGGCTGGCTGGGTACACCTGGTGGTGAAGGTGCAGGCGCCAGCCGGGGTGTCTTGTTCCTGATGTTTCGTGTGGTATGGTTTACATATGATAATGTTACTTAAATGAAAATTGATACAGTCACCCTGCAAGGGGGCAAGGGGTAAAGCCATCCCCCTGAGATGGCCTGCACCGGGCTTCCCCTTGGTCTGTCACTGGGCTCTCTCTGTGCCAGTTTGAGTTCTTTGTCAGAAAAGCACAGCAGGGCTGGGTGGTTAACCCTCCCGGTCCCGTGGTGCTGTGCGGTTGAGCTTGATACTCTGTGTAATTCCCCTACCAAAAAGCCGTCCTGGCTTGGCAGGCAGGGTGGGTGGGGGGCC
>KZ294558.1:1249234-1270280 GCA_002406435.1 Spermophilus dauricus
TCCAAAGCATCTTGGGTTTGGGGGGAGGGGGTGGGTTCTATGGGTGGGAGTGGAAGGTGGGCTGGGGGGCTCCTGCTGGGAGCAGTCTATGTTGGCAGTGCCCTAGTTGTGTGTTCCGGGCTGGCCAGGTGAGGACTGCTGGTCCACCTTGTGAATACCCTCTGTGTGGGGAGCACCAGGCTCAGCCTCTGCCCACACTTGGACTCTGAGAAGATGGGCTGTTGGACCTGGGAGTCAGTGCTCAACGGCAGGCAGCTAGATGGACACATGCCTTTCCCAAGCCTGCTTCTTGTAGAGGCTTCTGTCTGGGAGACCAGGTGCTGGGCAGCACATGCTCCAGAGCTGTCCCTGAGGCACCCCACCAGCCTGAACAGTTGGTTAGCTCCCTGAAGTCCAGGGAGAACCTTCATCACCCGCCCCTAGTGCTTGACCACTTCTTGGCACCAGGGGCACATTCAGTCTCCATCTGGGAGAACTTTGCTGGCATCAGATTTGGGGAAACGAGACAGGTAAAATGGAGTTGGAAGACACAGCCAGAGATGGCACCAGCTGTAGACCCACTCGGGGTGAGGGGCACCTCTGTTCCCTGGGTGCAAGCCAGGGAGCTGCAAGGGTGGGTGGGCAAGAAGGACATGGAGGAGACTGGTCCAGTCAAGCACTGGGACCAGACCTGCCTGGTGGACCTTCCCAGAGGCCGGAGGGGCTGCTTTTCCTGCTGTTGATAGAGCCGTGGCTCTGTGCTGGCCCTGCAGCCCGTGGGAGAGCTCGTCAGGTCACTGGGGACCGGCTGGGAGGGGCCCTCTCTGGGATGTACACAGGAGGAGAAGACAGTTTTCATCGCCTTGGTGCCTGCCCTGGAACCCTCCGCATCCCCGTGGTGGGGGGGCTGTGGCCAACACTGCCAAGAGAGGCTGTAGGTCTGCCAGATGCTGTATGGAGCCAAGTCCAGCCCCCTTGCCCTAGGTGCTCAACATGTCAACTCCTTGGGGAGTCACTTTTGGGCTCTACTTGTGTTAGTACTGGCATCTACACTGGCACTAGGGCCAAAGGCCTGGCCTCTTGAGGAGGCACTTTGTGCCCTGCTTTGGGGCAGCCACTCTAATTACTGGAGAAGGCCCAAGATGTTCCCCAGATGTTCTGGGGCCCACAGGGCATATGAAGCTCCAGCTACTCAGGGAACCAGCTTGGTGGGCCAACAGTGCAGACAGGACTGGCTGAGCTGTTGCCATGCCTCAGGCACCTGGGATGGACGGACAAGCTTCCCCGTGAAGTCATGCCCTCTGACCCTTCCTCCCAGCTGCAGGGCTCTGCATGGCTTCCTGCCCAGGGTTATAGAGCTCTGTTCACCGTTCTCATGTGTCAGCCTGTTGGAAAGAATCCAAGCACTGGCTGGCATGGTTGGGGATGGTGGGCTGGGGCTGGGGCTATACCAAGGGAGAATAACTCTTCTCTATCTCACTCACAGCCCTGACGAAGAGTCCTCCCAGAGGTTCATTCCCTTTGTTGGGGTGAGTACTGCCAGCTCCACCTTGCTGGGAATGGTGGCCGACCAAAGTACCTTTCTTAACAGTGCTTTCAAGTTAACCTGCGTGTTCCAGAACCTTCTTCACCATGTGAGCCCAGTAATGCCTTAAGTCCTCCCATGATAGTGCACTGTGTCCTTGTGACAAGGAGTGGGGGCCCAGGATTATTGGTTCCCCTAGCAGATGTGAAGAAGCAGTGATGACTCTATTGTGGTTAGGACCAGTGTCCAGTTCACCCTGTCCTGGGCATCAGCGAGGGGTCAGACAGCAACAGCCCAGTAGCCAGGAGAAGTGCTGAGGCAAGAGGGCACCTCCTGGCCTGCCTGCTAAGGCTGCGTGGCTGTGGCCTTCTGCTGTTTCCTCTGCAGAAGACTTGAGAGGTGCTCATGCTTCTTCCTAGCCCCAAGTCTCCATGACCATTCACTGCCACCTTTTCCCTTTGTGACCCTGCCCTGCTGAGGTGTCTGCATGGCATGTGGCAGGTGCCTTCCTGGCCCAGTGAAGGGACTAGGGTAGGTCTGTCCCCTGTAAGGAATGGAACTCATCCAGACACCCCCACCCAGGGCCTTCCTGCAGTGACAAGAGTACACAGCATTCTTGGACCCTTGACTTGTTACCATGTGGCCAAGCCCTGAATTTGATAGTGTAATGCGCTCTAAGCTGACACAGCTTCACATGGCTGGTGGCCACAGGCCTAGGACACGGCCTGTCACGGTCCCCAGCAGCCCACGTGGGTTCTGGAGCAGCTTCTTGCCTCTTCGCCAGCACCCTCAGGCCAGCCTCCCAGGGCGGCAGTGGGCAGGGCAGTGGGGCTGACTGACACTCAGCTGCCTCCAGCCGGCATCTCTTGTTCCAGGTTGTGAAGGTTGGGATTGTGGAACCATCCTCCGCCACATCAGGTAACCTCGTCCCCTGAGGCCTATATGAGTGAACC
The DNA here is from genome assembly GCA_002406435.1 of Spermophilus dauricus. NCBI lineage: Eukaryota > Metazoa > Chordata > Mammalia > Rodentia > Sciuridae > Spermophilus > Spermophilus dauricus. The sequence goes on from KZ294558.1 coordinate 1,251,692, forward strand.
AATGCCCCCTAGGTCCTGGTGGTGCCCTGTGCCCAGGGGGTACCTCTCTGCTGTACTAAGGAGCAGCTCAGCCCTGCTACTTCTGGTCTGCAAGAGCTGCTGTCCTCACCACACTCCAGGCCACAGCAGGCCAGGCAGCTCTCCTCCGTCACGGAAGAGAACCCTGCCTCCCTCGCAGGCTGCCTTGCCCATCCCACCTGCCCAAAGGGCTGCTGGCCACCTCTCTGCATCCTTGTCTGGAGGCCCTAGGCACAGGGCCATTGCAGCCGACGGTCTCACCTGGCCTGACTCCTCCCAAAGGCGACTCTGATGACGCAGCACCCTCGGGCTCCAGTGTGCTCTCCTCCACCCCACCCTCCACCTCCACGTCTCCTGCGGCCAAAGAGGCCTCGCCCACACCACCGTCCTCCCCATCAGTGAGCGGAGGCCTGTCCTCCCCCAGGTAAACACACAGCTCTTGTCCCACTTGTTCTGACTTGGCATTGACCCCATGTCCCACCCTGAAAGTTGTGGGCAGGCCCAGGCTAAGATCCTGTGGTGGAGTCTGAGGGCTGGATCCTAGCTGGCCACCTGCTGCCACAGATCAGGCGCACCTGTTCCCCACCGAGCACCACGGCAGGAGCCGCCACCCTATAGATGAACCTGGCTCTGCACGTGAGGCTTTCCAGAGAGCATGGGGGGCGGGGGCAGAGGAGACGTGCTCCTCGGACCATCCACACAGGACCAACTGGTGTCCTGCCAGGCCACCCTGCGTCTCTCCAGAGCCAAGCTGGAGATGTGTGCTCCTCACACTGCACTTTCTGGCCCCTCATCCAGGACCCTCCAGCAGGCCCTCCCTGAGCTTCACCAACTGCCAATTCACACTGGGCCACACCTCCTGAGGGGGTGCTTAGTCTGAGTTGCCCAGCTAGTGCGTGGGTTTCCTTGGCATGGCAATGGTATGGGTCCCGTGAACAGACAGCTCTTCAGAATGTCTGGCCGTCCAGCTGTTGGCATACCTCCCTGCCCGTGAGGACAGTGATGCCTTGTTACCAGGACCATAGCCCTGAGCGTGAGTGTCTTCCTCTGCCTCTTACAGCCAGGGCGCTGGCGCCGAGCTCATGGGGCTACAGGTGGACTACTGGACGGCAGCACAACCCACGGACAGGAAGAGGGACACCGAGAAGAAGGACCTGCCCACCACCAAAAACACGCTCAAGTGCACTTTCCGGTCCCTCCAGGTCAGCAGGCTGCCCAGCAGTGGTGAGGCTGCAGCCACGCCCACCATGTCCATGACTGTGGTCACCAAGGAGAAGAACAAGAAGGGTGAGGTGGGGGCAGGCTGCACAGGGCTGCACAGCGGAAGAGGGGCAGTCCATGAGAATTGGGGATGAGGGCCTTCGCCTCCTAGTACCACCCACGTGTGGTTCCCCATACACCCCAGGGGCCCAGGGATGGCCTTCAGGGGGGTCTACCAGACAACAGTGAGCCTTAGGGGGCACTGAGGATCCAGCAACTTCTGACCAGAGCCTCCCTTGGAGGCCACGGGACAGGGTGTCTGCCTGTGGTCACAGCAGGCAGCTGGGCATCGTAGATAACAGGGGTCTGAGAGCTGTAGCCAGCCAGGCCCCTTCAACTCCTCTTCAGCCCTCTGGCCACTGCTCTCCTGTCCTGCTTGCTGCAGGGCGGCTCTGGTCAGCCTGGCCCAGAAGGAGCAGTGGATGACAACAGGGCCCTTTTCCTCCCAGTGATGTTTTTGCCCAAGAAAACAAAGGACAAGGATGTGGAGTCCAAGAGCCAGTGCATCGAGGGCATCAGCCGCCTGATCTGCACAGCCAAGCACCAGCAGAACATGCTGCGGGGTAAGGCAGGCCCCTGCAGGGCAGTGGTGACTTGGGGCCCGTCACGTGTGCAGGCAGAGCAGTGCGGCCGGGAGCAGCTTTTTCAGCCGCCACAGGACGTACTGTGGAACGCCTGTCACACTGTCCTCTGCACACGGTGGTGAGGCCCTTGGGTGTGCCGGACAGTTCTTCTCATTCAAAGAACTCTCAGCCCTTTCTGTTGTTAAGGGGCAGTTCGTGTGAGTTCAGTGTTTCTCGGGTGCATTCTGACAACATTGGACTCCGTGTGGAGCTCCCAGGGTTCTCCTTCCCTGTGAGGGCAGACCCATGGCTTCCAGGGGGAGAACTGCCCCGGTCTTCCCAAGGTGATGGCCAGTGGTGATATTTAAATGGGGCTGACAGAGTCTCTGGCCTGACCTGAGAGGAGGAGGTCTGGTGGACAAACAGCATCTGGCTGAGGCTCATGCCAGCTATTCCTCTGAGGCCCCCAGAGACCCTATGTCCTGGGAGGGTGGGTAGCAGAGAGGGTCTGGCAAGGGGGCTTCCTGAGGGTGTGGGCGCCTCCAGCTTCAGGATCCTGGTCCTGTACTCTGGCGGCAGCCCAGCTTCCTGAGGGACTGCCCTGTGGGTGGGCAAGCCCGGCGGGCAGGTGGTCAGGCAGCCCTCTCTCGCAGTCCTCATCGATGGCGTGGAGTGCAGCGATGTCAAGTTCTTCCAGCTGGCTGCTCAGTGGTCGTCCCATGTGAAGCACTTCCCCATCTGCATCTTTGGACACTCCAAGGCCACCTTCTAGCCCTGCCCACCGTGGAGGTGGTGTGGGACACTGGAGGCGCCTATTTACTGCCCCGTGGTGGCCACTGCTGGAGGGGCAGCTACATTTCTGTTAACATTGCAGTTTACTACACAGACAGACTGTCAAAAACACAAACCATCTTAAGTACAGATGTACTCACAGCCTGAAAACTAAGGGGCAGCTCCTTGCTGGGCGCCAAGTAACTGCCGTGCTTATTAACCAGAATGTCTGGCTGGAGCAGGGAGGCTGGAAGGTGGAGGGCAGTGTCCAGGGCCTTAGGAACCACCCAGAGCCCGTGAAGCAAGAAGGGTTCTTGCCTTCGTGTCCTCCTTCCTGGAAGACAGGATCTGCTTCCTCAGGGAGCCCAGGGCAGGCACAGGCCTCGGAGCTTGGTGGCCAGAGGCCAAGGGTCACAGGCATGCTCAGACTCCAGGTGTGGGGGGTGCCACCCCCAGCACCATCCACGCACAGCTCCCAATAAACTCCAGCCTTGTGGGGGAGATTTTTATAGTAGCAGATCTTTCTAATGCTCTCAAATACATGTGACGACATAGCTGCCAAACAGATGTTCCTCTCATGAAGTCCCCTTGGGGCTCCACAGAGCCACAGTCCTGCCCAGCCACCTCACCCCTTCCAGTCCCTCAGCTATTCCTGAGATACTGCTAGGCTTCTATGTGTTGTGCTGTCCCAGACTGAGCCTTGGTCCCTGCAAATGTCCTAGTGTCCAGCCTGGGAAATGGTGAGCTGTGGCAGGGGTTGGTCTGAGGCTGAAGCCAAGTGCCCAGACACTAGCCTGCTGTGCCACACCCTCCATCCCTGCCCTGCCTGCTGGCCTAGAGCATCCAGAAGAGGCCGTGTGGGTATCTGGGCTGAGATTGGGGATTATGGTGAACTGGGGAACAGGCAACCAGGTGTGTGTGGTATCTGCAGCAATGGCGTGGCCAGTGCAGGCTCTGACACGCCAGCTGATCACAGAAGGTGACTGCAGGAGCCAGGCAATCCCTTCAGGGCTGTGCACCCTCCAGGCCATGCTCCTTGGAGCAGCATGTTGCATTTGGGTCTCATCCTGGGTGGCAGCCCTGCCCTCTGCCTTCCCTTGCAGCAGGACAGGAGTGTGCTGAACGGCAACAGGGTCACCCACCTAACTACCTGCTCCACAGACCAGCAGGGAGGGGTGCTGCCTCAGACACGCTTCTCCCGACATGCCCGAACCCTGCAGGCTGCACAGGAAGAGCCCACCCATTCCTATCCCCTTGGAAGCTGTGCCCTTCCCAGGGACACTGGTGGCCCTAAGAACAAGAGCTGCACAAGGCTCTGCTCAGAAAACAGTGCCAAATGCAGGACCACCTTCCTTGGGGTGAGAATGGCCTATTTTTCTTACCTGTGATCTACTTGTTTACCTGCCCCTCTCTAGGGGGCTAGTGATAGGACCTGGATATGTGGCTAAGAGGAGCCCTGTGAGCAGAGTGCCCTGCAGGGGACTGCCCCAGAGAACACCCTGCTGAAGTACACAGGGCTCTCAGTTTGAATGGCCATCCAATTTCTTCCGAAAGGTCACTCTTGGTGGAAAAGAGACGACTGAACTTTCTATCCTCGAGGCCACAGAGACTGTGCAGATTACCTGGCTGTGGGCAGCCCTTTCCTGGGGAAAACCTCCCTGGGTACTCTTCCCCAGGTGGCTCTGAGGCTCCACCCTGCAGGACAGAGCCTCTTTAGCAGCTGGCCCTGGGTCCAGCACCCATCTGGGCTGCTCCTGAGCACCATGTGACCACCACCACATAGGCCCTGTGCCAGGAAGGAACAAATGGAGACCTGGACTACATGCATCACTTGCCTCAGTTTCCCTGTTGGTTAAAGAGGAAGGTCACATTTCCCCTGCCTACCTCATGGAGCTGTTATGAGGATTCATGGAAAAGCACTTTGTCCCCTCGATGGACCACCAGAAGCCAAACCTGTCTTCAGCGGTGTGGCCATGAGGGCAGTGGAGAGTGTGTGTCAGAAGTGTGTGCTTTTTCTCAGGCCTCACCCCACGCGCACCCGAGAGGGATGTCTCAGCCCCACCCGTCTCCAAGGTTAAGCCACTAGTCGCTGTCAGTAACACCAGGCTCCTTTTGGGTTTGGGCAGGCTCCACCTTTATCCTTGAAGGTGGGGACCTGCCCCCTCTCCAGGTTGGTCGCCTGGCCACTGTCTCATTTGGGCATGCAGTCCAGGGTCCTCGGTCGGCACCTGGACGCGAGTGGGGTGGGGACCTCTGCGGGGGCTGGTGGCCTTGCCGCGCTGTCCCCACCCCTGAATGACCTGGCCGTCTGTGACCTGCGTCTCCGAACGATGTCCTCATGAAAACGTCAGAGCCAGGCCGCCGGACTCTACAGGCTCCCCAACCTTCCCCGGGCTGTGGGGTCCTGGAGGGGCCAGCGGGCCGAGTTGGCTTGTGGGCGCCCCCTCCTGTTCGTTGTAACTGGTTTCTACAGTGTTTGTGTTGCTAGTTTTCCTTTTTAATGGGAAGCAAAATTAATGTAAATAGCTTTTCGAGGAGCTGATGCTAATCTGTCCCATGTGACCATGTGGACGACTTTAAGGTGCTGAAGCGACACTAATAAACTGAGGGCACTCACGCCGCCCAACTGCGTTATTCCTCTCTGCGAACAAGGGAGCAGACATGCGCAAGAGCAGCCGTGCCCAGGGCCGGCTGGCGCAAGCGCGGCAGGCCGGACCCGAAGCCCGCGGGGTGGGGCCTGCGGGCGGAAGTTCCGGGGCAAGAGGCTGCCCCTCCGGCCGCGCGAAGCTGCGGTGCGTGCGCCCCGCCCCGCCCCTCCAGGGCCTCAGGAACCACCCAGAGCCCGTGAAGCAAGAAGGGTTCTTGCCTTCGTGTCCTCCTTCCTGGAAGACAGGATCTGCTTCCTCAGGGAGCCCAGGGCAGGCACAGGCCTCGGAGCTTGGTGGCCAGAGGCCAAGGGTCACAGGCATGCTCAGACTCCAGGTGTGGGCAGGACACGGCAGAGCCCCACTGTTCCCTCTAGGACCCCCTGCCAGCCTCTTTGTACCCCCACAGGACCCCACCAAACCTCTATATCCCCACAGGACCACCCTTCACAGGACCCCGCTGAACCTCTCAGTACCTCCATAGGACCCTGCTCCTCCATTCCAGGACCCCACAGCGCTGGTCTCTATGCCCTACCCCCCACCCCAGTCTCAGGGCCTCACCTCCCCAGTTGTTCCCGCTTTTACGGTTTTGGGACCCACTGGGCCTACTCCTCCCCTCTCCAACGTGCATCTTGTTCTCTCCTCCTGTGTCCCTCCCTTTCAGCACAGACCCCCAGAGGGTGGAGACTGAGGCCTGAGCCTTGGGTGTGGTGAAGCCAGGTCAAGGAGCAGGATGGCGGAGGGTTGGTGCTAGGAGCCAGGGCTGGAGACAACACACAGCAGAGGTTTCTGACTTGGGATGCTGATGTGGAGGGCAGTGGCCACAGGAGTAGTGAGGAGCATGTTGCTCACAGGGGCCAGCCATCGGGCAACAGTCTGGTTAGTGGCTGGAAGGTGGCCTTACTTGCTGCCTGCCATCTGACCAAGGGGCCCTGGGAGCCTTGGGGACCCTACCCCACCTGATCCTGGTCCTTCCCCTAGAGCCCCAGAGGTGAAGACCCATAGCCTGCTGAGGGTCAAGATGGACAGCAGGCAGCTGTGGGCACAGCAGTCACAGCCCACTCAAGAGCATAGGCAGCCCTTTCCCCCTGGGGGCCAGTCTAGGACCAGGGGCCAACCGGGTGCCCAGAGCAGTAACCAGCACGGATTGCAAACGCAGGACTGGGTAAGTAAGAGGAGGCCACCTCTGGAAACCCAGACTTTGGGTGGGCTAGTTGGGGAGGGGATCAGGCAGGGAGTACAGGGGCCTGAATGGAGACAGAGGGGCAGTGTGCTCTCTCCCCGTCATCCTGTACCCTTTTTGCCTCTCTATGCCGGGCAGAGTGGAGGCCCACCCGAGGTCAGGAAGATGTCCAGTGCCCCTCACTCCTGGCCAAGAGAGTATCTTGAATTGGAGGGAGAACAAGTTTCCAGGGTAGGGATGTGCTTGGTTCCCACAGTAGTGAGAGAGACAGACCCAGACCAGCCCAGCTGTGCCTGCCCATGGGCATTCCCTGAGCCCAGGAATCCAGACTACCTGTGTGGTTCCACTTAGGGAAGGTTCAAAGCCAGGCCAGACAGGTCCATACTTCTGTAAGACAGGAGCTCAAGGGTCTCCCAGGCTGCCAGGTGCTGGCCCTGCAGTCAGACAGTGCAGGGAGCCTTTTGAGTCATGCATTTGGGTTTGTGTGTGTCCAGCATGTGTGTTCACTGAGGTCAAAGGTGGGGGAAAGTAAGAAGGCTCTCTGAGCTGCTTGCATGACTGCCCCGTGCCCTCCTGGGTATTTCCTTATGTGGGTACTGGGGCCACTGGAGTGAGGGACTAGCAAGACCCTTTAGCTACTGAGGGACTTGCCTTCTGATAGGTGGTATAGCCAGTAGGTACACAGGAGGAGTGGGCCTGGGCTAGCTTTGCGCAAATCACAGGGCCCTGCGGCAGAGAGAGCAGGGACAGGAGGAGACACTGCAGTGTCTTTCACACCTGGGTCCTTCCAGGGTTGCTCCTGTGCAAAGTTCCTTGGTCTCTCCCTTGCTTCTGACTGTGGCCCTGAAAGGCACCCAGACTGCCCTCTCTAACTTTCTGTCCCCTGGATGTAGAATCTTTTTCTTCCAGATCTTCCCTTAATTGGCCTCTTCTCCGGTGTCACCTCCCAGGCTAACTTAAGTCCTTCATCCCTCCCCTTTCCCAACCTGGGTCTCAAGAGCCACTGCCTCTGCTGTGCCTGACTACAGCCCCCAGTGCCATGCATGGTGCCAGAACATGCTCACAAAGATGAGCAGCCTTGGGCTGACATCAGGCCAAGGAGGTCTTCCCCAGCACAGGGTCTCCAGACCACCAGCCTAGACCAGTGGGTGAAGCTCCAGCTGTCACACTTGTGCTGAATGACAGCTAGTAGAAGGGTGGGGGGCTAGGGGTGGTGGTGGTAGTGCTGTAAGGAAGCTGGGAGCTGCAGGACTGGGACCAGGGTTGGGGTGCACCAGGGTTACCACTGGGCAGGCTGGGCAGGTGAGCGAGGTAGCAGAAGCCATACACCTCCCTCTGTCCTCATGCCAGTGTCTGCCTTTCCTCCCCCGGAGTTGTAAGTGACCAGCCATGGAGCACCAGACATGTGAAGTCAGCCCTGTTTGGAAACCATGTCCTGATCAGTCTAGAGGCATTGACTGGAATCCATCCACAGAAAAAGGGTTGGGAAGTTAGTAGCCTTTACAGACCCAATAGCAGGCTCAAGAAGATAACACATGGGCTGGGCTGGGCCTCAGCGGTAGAGCACCTGCCTGGCATGCGTGCGGCCCGGGTTCGATCCTCAGCACCACATACCAACAAAGATGTTGTGTCCGCCGAGAACTAAAAAATAAATATTAAAAATTCTCTCTCTCCTCTCTCACTCTCTCTTAAAAAAAAAAAAAAAGTGTACAAAACCTTCCTGAGGGTAACTCTTAAATACTGCCGAAGAATCACAGGTCCTTGAAGATGGAGAGAGAGCTCTGTGATTGGACAGGGGCATTCAGGAATTAGTGTGTTGCACTAAAAGTACTGGACTCCTGCCTCCTCCTTCAGCTCTGCAGCCTGGCCACAGAAGCACAAATGGCCAGCAGGGCTTCCACCCTGGCTGCCACCCAGCAGATGGGAATGGTGTCCATACTCCAGAAAAGGGAGGGCAGGAAAGATGAAAAGGCCACTGATGGGCTGGGGATGTGGCTCAAGCGGTAGCGCGCTCGCCTGGCATGCGTGTGGCCCGGGTTCGATCCTCAGCACCACATACGAACAAAGATGTTGTGTCCACCGAAAACTAAAAAATAAATATTAAAATTCTCTCTCTCTCTCTCTCTCTCTCCCCTCTCTCACTCTCTCTTAAAAAAAATATATATTCTCAATATTTAAAAAAAAAAAAAAAAGAAAAGGCCACTGTTCACAACAAGGTCTTCTCTACCTAGAAACACCCTCCCCCAGCCAATTAACAACTCCATACTCCTGAAGGAAAGAAGCCTTGAGTAGCTGCTCTGGGTGAAACCCTAGTTTCAATAGCCTGAAAAAAAAACAGAAAAGCCTGGGAAGACTCCTGCTCACTGTGGCAGCACTCGGTCAGCCCTGGCCACATACCTCTGTGAGGAGCACTGAGTAGCTGAGCAATACAGATACCTCACAAGATGAGAAGTTTTAGGATTGAACCCCCCGGGGTACCACTGAGTTATATCCTTAGCCCTTTTATTTTTTGAGACAGGGTCTCACTAAGTTGCCCAGGCTAACCAGTGACCCTCCTGCCTCAGCTTCCTAAATTGCTGGGATTATGGGCTGGGTGCCACCATGCCTGGCTCCATTATTAAGGTTTAAGCCTGCTAAGTTTCAAAAACATGATTCAATGCAATCCCAGTTTTTTAAAAAAACAAACTTCATGCTGGGCACCATGGTGCATACGCATAATCCCAGCAGCTCAGGAGGCTGAGGCAGGAGGATCATAAATTCAGGGCCAGCCTCAGCAACTTAGCGAGAACTTATCTCAAAAAATAAAGAGAGCTAAGTGTGTAATTCAGTGGTTAAGCACTCCTGGGTTCCATCCCTGGGATGGATAGACAAACAAAATTTCATGAATCTTGAAAATTTTACTGTAGATACACATAGTGTTTTGCTGGCATATTAGTTATACATTCTTACATAAACAGAGTAACTCCAAAACTTAGTGGCTTGAAACAATATTTTGCCTTGGATTCTGTAGGCCAGGAACTCTGCTTAGCTGGGTGGCCTTGATGTGGTCTGTCAGGAGGTTGTTGTCAAGATGTCAGTCTGAGCTACAGTCCCTCTGAAAGCTGGACTAAGGCTGTGCCCACAGCACTCCCTCACTTGGTCGGGGTTGGATATTGGCAGAGGCCACAGATCCTGACCACAGATCTCCACACAGCAGGCTGTGTGTCTTCCCAGCATGTGGCTGGCTTCCCCCAGAGGGAGTGAGAGCCAAGTGCAAGCAGCCAGGGTCTGCAGGTGACCTTGGAAGTCACACTCCATCATCTCTGCAGCATCTTTTCTCACGCTGGTCATCCCTCCTGAACCTGGGAGGGGGCGACATGAGGCTGATCCATGTGCAAGTCCTTGGATGTGCTCTGGAGGTCGGTGGTGATCAGACCTTGTCCTGGATGGCCCAGCAAAGCCCAGTGGCCTAAGTTAGGTTCCAAGCCCGATTCGCCACAGTGGTCCTTCAGGGTCCAGAGACAAGTCTCTCAGAGGCAGGCAGAGGAAGCAGAGGGACTTGACGCTACCTTTAGTTGGCAGCCATAGGATGTGTGACCCGAACCCCTCAAGGGAATTGAGAGTCTGAGGCCAGCTTCGGGCACACAGTGGGACTTAAAAAGAAAAAAAAAAAGGCTGTGGAATCTTGTTACAGAGAGGGTACCACATGTAGGCCGAGAGAAAAGAAAAAAATTCTGCCTGGCATAGGAAAAAAAAAAAAAAGTGTACAAAACCTTCCTGAGGGTAACTCTTAAATACTGCCGAAGAATCACAGGTCCTTGAAGATGGAGAGAGAGCTCTGTGATTGGACAGGGGCATTCAGGAATTAGTGTGTTGCACTAAAAGTACTGGACTCCTGCCTCCTCCTTCAGCTCTGCAGCCTGGCCACAGAAGCACAAATGGCCAGCAGGGCTTCCACCCTGGCTGCCACCCAGCAGATGGGAATGGTGTCCATACTCCAGAAAAGGGAGGGCAGGAAAGATGAAAAGGCCACTGATGGGCTGGGGATGTGGCTCAAGCGGTAGCGCGCTCGCCTGGCATGCGTGTGGCCCGGGTTCGATCCTCAGCACCACATACGAACAAAGATGTTGTGTCCACCGAAAACTAAAAAATAAATATTAAAATTCTCTCTCTCTCTCTCTCTCTCCCCTCTCTCACTCTCTCTTAAAAAAAATATATATTCTCAATATTTAAAAAAAAAAAAGGCCACTGTTCACAACAAGGTCTTCTCTACCTAGAAACACCCTCCCCCAGCCAATTAACAACTCCATACTCCTGAAGGAAAGAAGCCTTGAGTAGCTGCTCTGGGTGAAACCCTAGTTTCAATAGCCTGAAAAAAAAACAGAAAAGCCTGGGAAGACTCCTGCTCACTGTGGCAGCACTCGGTCAGCCCTGGCCACATACCTCTGTGAGGAGCACTGAGTAGCTGAGCAATACAGATACCTCACAAGATGAGAAGTTTTAGGATTGAACCCCCCGGGGTACCACTGAGTTATATCCTTAGCCCTTTTATTTTTTGAGACAGGGTCTCACTAAGTTGCCCAGGCTAACCAGTGACCCTCCTGCCTCAGCTTCCTAAATTGCTGGGATTATGGGCTGGGTGCCACCATGCCTGGCTCCATTATTAAGGTTTAAGCCTGCTAAGTTTCAAAAACATGATTCAATGCAATCCCAGTTTTTTAAAAAAACAAACTTCATGCTGGGCACCATGGTGCATACGCATAATCCCAGCAGCTCAGGAGGCTGAGGCAGGAGGATCATAAATTCAGGGCCAGCCTCAGCAACTTAGCGAGAACTTATCTCAAAAAATAAAGAGAGCTAAGTGTGTAATTCAGTGGTTAAGCACTCCTGGGTTCCATCCCTGGGATGGATAGACAAACAAAATTTCATGAATCTTGAAAATTTTACTGTAGATACACATAGTGTTTTGCTGGCATATTAGTTATACATTCTTACATAAACAGAGTAACTCCAAAACTTAGTGGCTTGAAACAATATTTTGCCTTGGATTCTGTAGGCCAGGAACTCTGCTTAGCTGGGTGGCCTTGATGTGGTCTGTCAGGAGGTTGTTGTCAAGATGTCAGTCTGAGCTACAGTCCCTCTGAAAGCTGGACTAAGGCTGTGCCCACAGCACTCCCTCACTTGGTCGGGGTTGGATATTGGCAGAGGCCACAGATCCTGACCACAGATCTCCACACAGCAGGCTGTGTGTCTTCCCAGCATGTGGCTGGCTTCCCCCAGAGGGAGTGAGAGCCAAGTGCAAGCAGCCAGGGTCTGCAGGTGACCTTGGAAGTCACACTCCATCATCTCTGCAGCATCTTTTCTCACGCTGGTCATCCCTCCTGAACCTGGGAGGGGGCGACATGAGGCTGATCCATGTGCAAGTCCTTGGATGTGCTCTGGAGGTCGGTGGTGATCAGACCTTGTCCTGGATGGCCCAGCAAAGCCCAGTGGCCTAAGTTAGGTTCCAAGCCCGATTCGCCACAGTGGTCCTTCAGGGTCCAGAGACAAGTCTCTCAGAGGCAGGCAGAGGAAGCAGAGGGACTTGACTCTACCTTTAGTTGGCAGCCATAGGATGTGTGACCCGAACCCCTCAAGGGAATTGAGAGTCTGAGGCCAGCTTCGGGCACACAGTGGGACTTAAAAAGAAAAAAAAAAGGCTGTGGAATCTTGTTACAGAGAGGGTACCACATGTAGGCCGAGAGAAAAGAAAAAAATTCTGCCTGGCATAGGTATCTTCTACAGAGAAGGCAAATTATCACTTGACTTCAAATGATAAATATAGGACAATTGTTGGACATGCATGTGATCCCAGTGACTCAGGAGACTGAGGCAAGTGGATCTCAAGTTCAAGGCCAGCCTCAGCAATTTAGGGAGATCCTGTCTCAAATAAATAAATAGGCTAGGGGTGTAGCTCAGTGGTATATTTCCCAGTACCGCCAAATAAAGGGCTGGGACTTAACTCAGTAGTAAAGTATTTATTTGCCTAGCATGCATGAGGGCCTGGATTCAATCACCAGCACCACAAAATAAATAAAATAATGAAAGTGATAAACAAAAAAGAATTCATCCTCCATAGACTCTTTTTTTCTTTCTTTCTTTCTTTTTAGCTTTAGATGGACATAATATCTCCATTTTATTTTTATGTGGTGCTGAGGATTGAACCCAGTGCTTCACGCATGCTAGGCTAGCTCACTACCACTTGAGCCATATCCCCAGTCCCCCCATAGTCTCTCATATCAATTCTGAGGACAGACCTCAAAGAGGAAGACGGTGATTTCAGAAGGCGTGAAGTAGACCAGGAATGAGGGTGAAACACAAGTCTTTGGGGAGATCGAAAAGAGCACCGATGGTTAAGTGGTTAAGTACCCCTGGGTTCAAACAATCACTGGGTGTCAGTCACAAAGCCTGCTTGGGGTACAGTACCCACCACAGTGGCTTGGACACAAGGGAATATTGGACTTTGGTTTTGCATGTACACTGTGACTGCACCCAAGAATAGAAAGAGCCCTGTCCCCACAGGGGAAGGGAAGATGGGACAGAAACCACATGCAGTGGTCGCAGAAGGAAGCATGAGGCACCAACCAAGAAACGCAAACAGGCAAAAGGGCCAGAAAGCATTAGGTGAGAAGCGGACAGAGCCACTTACCTGGCATTCAGTTCAGCAAATGAACGTGGACTGAATGTTCCAGTTGAAAGAATGGCTTCATCAAGGGGACTGGGAGGGCTGGGGTTGTAGCTCAGTGGTAGAGCACTTGCCTAGTATGTGTGAGGCCCTGGGTTCGAATCTCAGCACCACATAAAGATAAATAAAAGAAAGGTCCATTGACAACTTAAAAAAAAATAAGGGGTGGAGGGGACTGGGAATAACCAGATCCTGCTCCACCCACGTGAATGTGTGGAGAACAGCAGTAGTCCAGCCCAGAGTGGGGGATGGACTGTAAGTAGCTGCCAGTTTACTGCACACTCTGTGTCAAATTCAGCAAATTTGTTTGTGCCGATACCTGCTCCACAGGACGGAGCATGGACCCATTTAATGGGCGTATTTCTGAGTGAAAGAAGCAACTGACCGAATCATCTATGCAGTGTGGCTCTATTTATTCAGAGTTCAAAAACATGGAAAAGTAATATTGGTAATATATTCATTAAAATCTAACTTAAAAAAATACATGTAGGGCTGGCATTGTGACTCAGTGGTAGAGCACTTGCCTAGCATGAGGTAATGGGTTTGATTCTCAGCACTGCATATAAATAAATAAAGTTCATTGACAATAAGATATTTCTTAAAATATATGTCTAAAATTTTTACTTTATAAAGAAAGAAACCGTGCAACAATTTTTGGGGGCAGGAATTGAACTCAGGGGCACTCAACACTGAGCTACATCCCCAGCCCTATTTTGTATTTTATTTAGAGACAGGGTCTCACTGAGTTACTTAGCACCTTGCTTTTGTGGAGGCTGGCTTTGAATTTGTGATCCTCCTGTGGCAGCCTCCTGAGCCGCTGGGATTACAGGAATGTGCCACGGCACCCAACCTGTGCAACAGAAATAAAAGTCCTTGCCTCCTCTAAGCTCTAGCAATTAAAATTGTGTGGTATTGGGGCAGAAAGTGGCAAACACCTGCACAATTTAGGACAAATGGGTGTCAAAGTGACACTTGTGGGCCGGAGGGTGGCTCAGTTGTAGAGCGCTTGCCTAGCATGTGCAAGGCTCTGGGATCCATCCCTAGTACTGGAAGAAGAAAAAGTGACCCATATCACTTTTTAATCTGGAGGTTTAATTTCTGCGTGGAATTTCAAAGCAGCAGGAAATACTTTTCAATAAGTGGTATGGGATGGTTGGCTATCCACCTAGAACATGGCAGAGTGAGCCCCCACTTCTTCTGAAACACACAGCATTTAACCCAAACCATAGCAGCACTGGAGATGCCGAAGTGTTTAGAATCCCAGAGTAACAAATGCCTTTCTTAGGCCAGACGTACAATCCTTGGAGGAAAAGCCTAACAGATTTTTAAATTATGGCACAATCAAGGACATAAAAATGTTAAATGACATTCTGGAAGGAAATACTTGTAATCTTTAAACAGTCAAGTGTCTATGAAGGGATGCTTGCAAACTGTCAGAAAACCGTCATGAAAACCGAACAGAGGACTCGGGGTGCAGCTCAGTGCTGGAGCACTTGCCAAGCTCAGTGGTTAAGTACCCCTGGGTTCAAACAAGCCCAGGTTTGTGCCTTGGTTCACACGATGGTGAAAGGGACCGACACCGCTGTGCAGACCCATGGATATTCCTGAGCAGGGGAAGGCAGACTACCTGTGTGGTCCTGCTTAGGGAAGGTTTCATTCCCAGCTCTACAAGAAAGCAAGCCCCAAACAAACCAGACTGAATAGAAAACTGGGTAAAACCTGTGATGACATGTAGTTCTGAAAGAAGAAGCTGAACGGACCCTGAACATGAGTGGAAAGATGGCTGCGTGTGGGATAGGTGAGCATGTGGGAGAAGACCAGTCCTTCTTTTGGCTTTTCACAGAATCCATTTGTGATTATTGTCCACTGTTTTCTCTTTTAACTTATTCACTAATCTACCGCAATTCCATCTTTAAACTTTCAGTAAATTTCTTCTGTTCTTTAGCTTCTCAAGTGACTTGCTTAGCCATTGCTGAACTTTTTTCTAATGATGCATTTAAAGGTATAGAGTGCCTTCAGAGGACATTTTTGGCCACCCTTCATGGGTTTTGGTGTGTCCTCCTCTCATTGTTCATTTCTGATAAATTTACATCTCAACCTTGATTTTCTTTTTCACTCTGGGGTCAATTAGAAGGGTGTTTTGGAATGTCTGTGTCAATAGGAGTGGCCTGTGTTTGTTTTCTGCAGAGATTGAACGCAGGGGTGCTCTACCCCTGAGCTACACCTCCAGCCCTTTCAATTTTTCATTTTGGAAAAGGGTCAAAGTTGCCCCGATTGGCCTTGAATTTGGTAACCTCCTGCCTTAGCTTCCCAAGTCACTGGGATTGCAGGCATGCACCATTGTGCCTGGCTTATTAGTAATTTTTAATTAATTATACTGTGTCGTAGTCACAGATTTGTTGTGGCATCTGTAGTGTGTGGGAGGACCTGCTTTGCTTGTGGCCTACATCATGACCGACTTTGTGACTGTCCCATACATTCGGCAGACGTGAGTTCTCTGATTGTCCTGTCAGGTGGCTCTGCCTGTAGGGCAGCCGTCCCCTGGGCTGTAGGAGCCTGCACCCTGGGCTGCCGCCTTTCCAGTTCTCAGCTTTGGGTTCTGTTGCTCTCCCGCTGGGGAAGCTAAGGCCTGAGCGACCCACTCCCAGCACCACACTTTTCTGCCCCCTGCCCTCAGATCACACCTGTCAGCTGCCACCACTGGCCCTGTAGTGATAGTGAGCATTGTCCACATCCTTCTTGTTTCTCCCCACTTCTTCCCTTCCTGCCTCCTCTTTTCTGTTTTCTGTGAACTGATGATCAGTCCTTTCCCAAATTCACAACACACCTCTGCAGGTCCTCTCAGAGGATGGGCAGTGACCCTCCTCAGGCCCTGGCTGTCACCCTCTGTCTTCCTCAGCAGCCCATGTCCTGGCCCTGCTTTCTCTGTTTGCCTGTTGACTCCAGAGCACACCACCCAGCAGCATCCCCCGGTGGGGCTCACAGGGTGCTGAAGGTCTCAGGTGAGCTCCATTACTCAGCTCCACACTGGATAGTGCTTGATTGGTGGCGTGTTTGGTGGGAGAGGCTCTTCCTGCAGGACTCTTAAGTGCCCCATCACCTCTGGTTTCCAGGGCTGCTGTGTGATGCCCTGAACTTTTGGACTTCAGATCTTTGTGCCCTGTTTGTGTTTGTTTTGTGGTGGAGGGGATCAAACCCAGGGCCTGAAGCACATAGGCAAGAGCTGCACAGGCTGTGCTCCCAGCCCTGTGCTTCGTTTCTTCCCTGAAAGCTTCTCTGCCTGTCAGAGTTCTGGAATGTACTCTGGGAAGGCATTTATTTTCATTGCCCTGGGTGGGGGCTTTCTGACTGGGGCCTTTTCCTTTAGTTTCTGGGAAAAGCACATGTGTGCGTGTTGTGTGCGTGAGTTCATTTTCTCTCTCTTCAAGGTTTGTTAGTTGTATGTTGGCCCAACAGGAATAGTTCTCCATCTTCCTTTTTATAAATGTTTTCTGTATCTTATTTTCAGTCCTGCATTAGTCAGCATTGATGCTCTGTAACAAGCAGCTCCATAATTCTAGTGATGCATAGTGAACTTCCATTTTGTTTTCTGCTCGTGGACCTGAACAGCAGGGTTGTGTGTCTTCTGCATTCCCCTCTTGGTGCTCCTCCTAGGGCCTGCTGTTCTCAGGCTCCTGGAAGAAACACAGAAGGCCAGCCCACTTCACACAAGCGTATTGTGAGAATATACCCCTTCTGGGAGTAATATCATCAGGGCAGGAAGAGAAACTCTAGGGGAAGCACTGCGATACCACATGTTAAAGGGGAGGTGTACAATTCAATTACAGAAACAGGGCTAAGGATAGATACAACAGCCAGATTCAGTGGTGCAGGCCCCTGCTCAGGAGGCTAAGGCAGAAAGATCACAAGTACCAGGTCAGCCTTAGCAATTTAGCAAGATCCCATCTCAAAAAAACAAACAAACAAAAAAACCAAAAACACTGGAATGCAACTCAGTGGTAAAGCATCCCTAAGTTCAGTCCCTAGTACCAAAACAAACACCAGGGCTGGGGACATAGCTCAGCTGGTAGAGTGCTGGCCTTGAGTGCACTGATGCCTCGGGTTCCATCCCCAGCACCACAAAAGACAGAGGGACCCCCGGCCTACTTCCCATGGAGTGTTTCATGTGGAAGAACCAGTCTTGTCCTCTGAGTGGCCCTTCTCCATACCCTCCTGCCCTTGCTCATGGGTCTATCTGCTTCCCAAGACGGCAGTGTCAGTAGGGACCTGTGCTTGGTTGTTCCTGGGATGCCTCTCTGAGTGTCCCTTGCCCTGGGAGGCCTGGCCCTGTTTCCCAAAGCAATGCTTGTGCAGATGCTATGTGCTTGGCGAAGCTCATCCCTGGAGGGTTCACCTTGGCATAATGGAGCTGGGGGCTCTCCTCTCTTTTTTTTTTTTGTTTGTTTGGTACTGGGATTGAACCCAGGGTGCTTAACCACTGAACCACATCCCCATCCCTTTTTATTTTGAGACTGAGGGTCTCCCTCAGTTGCTTAGGGCCTTGCTAGTTTCTGAGGGCCTTACTAAATAGCTGAGGCATGCGCCACCACGCCCAGCAAGTTTCCTAGTTTCTTGAGTCTGAATAATGTTCCCTTGTGTGGTTGGCCCCTTGTCTCTTTTACATCCCTTGATGGATACTTGGGTTTCCATGTTTCAACTACTGAAAACAATGCTATGGATGGAGTTGTGCACACACCTGTCCAGTCCCTGGTTTTCATTCCATGGACATGTGCCCACCGAAGAGCGGCTGGCACGGGGTTGTTGAGGTTTGATTTTCTGAGTAGGGCTTTGCGGGGCTGTGTTGCCTGCTGTCTTCAGGGTGGCACCCCTCCCCTTTCCAGAAGGTGAGAAGATGCCCCTCCACCCATGGGGCAGACAGCCTGCCCACTGGGAAGCTGGGGACATGCTGCTGGCCTCTCCCTGCAGGTGTGCCTGGCCTTTTCCTGGCCCTCTTGCTGGTCACCACCTTCGGTCTCCTGCGCACATGGATGACCTTCCTGCACTGTACCTCTCCTCCTCCTGTGCATTCAGGAGCAGCATCACCCCACCTCACCCCACATATCACCTTAGAGGGGACTGGGGGGATGTCTGGGGTCTGTCTCTCGAGTCCAGCGTTTCTGGGAGGTGTACAACAGGCCGACTGACCGTCTCTGGCCCAGCCTGGGCCCCTGTAGTAATTGTGCCCAGGGTCCTGGAGGCCGTTTCTAGCTCTAAACATTGCAGCCCTCACTGTAAGCCTAGGGACAGACACTGTGGAACTTGGGAGGTGCCCAGGGTGCCACGTGCGGCCGCCCACTGGGAGCGGGGAAGCTAAGTGAGCTCACTGTGTCCAGGGGAAGGGGAGCAGAGGCCCCAGGTGTGCCCGCACCATCCTGTCCTGTCCCCACAGGTATGTGAGCCACAGGAA
>KZ294558.1:1297181-1309202 GCA_002406435.1 Spermophilus dauricus
GCTGGGCTTCCCCTGTCAGGCCTGCCGCCCAACCTGGCTGTGGCCTGGCCCCCAGGGGAGTCCTGGTGCAGGGAGGTCTGCAGAGGCTGTGCAGGGCCATCTGGCCTTGGGGACTAGAGGCCGGGGTCCAGGGCTGAAGGTCTCTGCCCCTGGCCGCCTTGCCCTTGATGTGTTGTGGCCACCCCTTTCTTTTCCTTCCTCTCTTGGGCCTGCTGCTTTCAAGGTCGACACTGGACACCATGTCCTCCTCTTCTTCATAATGCCCAGAGGGCTGGCCTGTTGGGGCGCCAGAGCACCCATGGGGCTTTGTCCAGGGCTCCTGGGCTGCTTCGGGGGGGCAGGGGGAGTGGCAGGCAGGGAGGTGGCCTTCCTTGGCACCTGCACGTGGGGTCCTGCCTGGACCTGGGGCCGGCAGCCAGGTGTCGGCACAGCCCCCTGATGGGGACTCTTTGTCCTTCAGGGGAAGTGGAGGAGGAGGTGGAGAACCCGGAGATGGTGGACCTGCCCGAGAAGCTGAAGCACCAGCTGCGGCACCGGGAGCTGTTCCTCTCCCGGCAGCTGGGGGCTCTGCCCCCCCATCAGGTAGCTCCCGTGGCCCCTGCCCGGGGCCCCGCTGCCGGCCTCTCCTCCACCTGCGTGTCCTTCTCTTCCAGGGGCAAGTGCAGCGTCACCCTGCTCAACGAGACCGAGTCGCTCAAGTCCTACCTGGAGCGCGAGGTGAGGCCTAGCCCGCCGTCCGCTTGGCTACTCTGTGAAACGGCCCCTGTCCCCACCCTCAGCCTGGCAGGAACCTCGTCCTCCCCTGGCCTGGCCTTTCCTTACCCCAGTGTCCTGGGGCCAGTGTTGATGGTCACTTCTGGTGTCCCGTGGCCGCAGCCCCCAGGCTCCCTCCCTTCTAGGTGCCCCCTGCTGACCACCATAGAGCAGGCATGCCCTCCTGCCTGCACTGCCGGCTTCTCCTCCAGGGCCACTCGAGGCCCAGTTGGCCATATATGGAGAATGGATGGAATCCTGCTGAGGCCACCCTGTCCCCAGCCCTGGCACTGCTGGCATTTTGAGCAGGCAGGTTTTTCACAGGGCAGCGTGGCCCACCGGCTGCCACGGCCCCGGGTGGGCCAGGTTGTGATGACCCAGGTGTCTCCAGGCAGGGCTGCCTGTCCCTGGGGAGCACAGAGGCCAAGGATGTTGTGGGATTGGCTGGTGGGGACAGCAGGCTGCAGGTGTTGGCACGAGTCGGTTGTGTGGAGGTTGAGTGGCGTCGGGTGGATTTAAGGGGACCCCTGGGTCAGGTAAGGGGCTCACATGTCTCCCAGCTTGGGACGCTCCCTCCCCTGGGCTCTGCTGCCCAGGTGGTGGCTGTACACTCCAGTTCAGCCAGCCCCCTGCACCTGCTCAGGTTGGCAGGGATGAGGCCTCCCTGTGTGTCGCTAGGGGTGACATTGAGGCCCAGGCGCTGTGGGAGCCAGACAGCTGAGCTCAGCCCGTCCTCCCTCAGGATGGGGACGCTGTGGAGACAGTGACCGTGTTCTGGGCAGAACCGTGTCTTCTTGGCCTCAGCCCTACTCCTGCCACACACAGCCCAGAAACAGAGCTGACAGAGGCCCCGCGAGGGCTGTGTGAGACTGCGGCCTGCTCCAGGCACCACCCTGCCCCTTGTGGCCAGGGGTCAGGGTACCACCAGGGACGGTGTGCAGTCTATCCTGGGGACGGCCTCCACCTGAGGGTGCACCAAATTCCAGGAGGCCCTGGAACTTGTCCACAGAGGAGTGTGGAGAGCAGTCTGGAAGGACCCTGGTGGTAGCCACAGGGTGGCACGGGTGACACTGCTGACAGGTGCCCATGGACAGCCCCTTTTTTAAAAAAAATACCTTTTTAGTTGTAGTTGGACACAATACCTTTATTTTTATTTGTTTTGTTTTTATGTGGAGCTGAGGATGGAACCCCGCCCCTCGCACGTGCCAGGCGAGCGCTCGGCCGCAAGCCCCACCCGGCCCCTGGACAGCCCTTTTGACAGAAGAGCTGGTGGTGGAGTGGCGGGCGCAGGGGCCCTTCCTAGTGCGGGGCCTGTGTAGACGGCCTGGGTGGTGTTGCTGGACGCTGCTCATTTTCCAGGCAGAGGCCAGGAAAGCCCTGGACGCCTGTTTTCCACCTGCCTGATCAAGAAGCTCACAGTTTCCAGGGGAAGCCCAGGCTGTGCCCGGTCAGCCACGGGCACCATGGTCAGGCAGCCCCACCCAGAGGCCCATTTGGCAGGGTTGGGGCAAGGGCCCAGGCCTGGGGAAAATCAGATTAGACCCTTCGGGCGGCCAGCTCTCCCGGCCAGGCTCCATGCAGTCCTGACGTCCAGTGCAGCTGCCAAGAGAAAAGTCGGTGGTTTTCAGAGCGAAGGGGGACGAGGGCCAGCAGGACAGCCAGAAGGAGCCGAGCACGCAGGACGGAAACCCAGGGGTCCGCTCTTCAGAACAGCCTGCCCAGGAGGGTGCAGGTGTCCCCAGCAACCCAGAAGCTGCGGTCCTTTCCCAGGGAACAGGGCTGGACCTCAGGCATGAAGTGCAGGACCCGCAGGGTCAGAAATGGCACCAACATCCAGTTCCCGTGCTGGGGGAGCCTGGCGGCTGAAGTCTGGGGTGCACACAGACCTGGGGAGAGGCAGAGGCCGTCTGCAGAAGCAGTGACCTGCCGCTGCAGGGACAGCTGTCCATCGGGCTAGGAAGGCCTGCCTGTCTGCGGCTGGTTGGGCCTGTTCAGAGTGGCCTTATTTTTTGTTGCTCTTACGAACCTTTTATCTTTTTTGGTACTGGAAATGGAACCCCGCTGAAGAGCAGCCCTCTGCCCTGAGCCACGTCCCTAGTCCTGTTTATTTTTCACGTTGAGACAGGGCCTTGCTAAGTTACTAAGGCTGGCCTCGACTCGGAATCCTCCTGTTTCAGCCTTCTCAGCCGCTGATTTCCAGCTTTTGAGCAGAAGGACGTCCTAGTAGGCGTAGTCTCTGAGTCCTTGCTGACCTCACTCTGCGTTTCTCCTGGTGCTGCAGCAGCCTGTGTCCGCCCTGGGTCACAGGCAGGCGTGTCTCTGACGCCTGTGTCTTGTGTGTGGTGTTTTTCAGGATTTCTTCTTCTATTCCCTAGTCTACGACCCACAGCAGAAGACCCTGCTGGCTGATAAAGGGGAGATCCGCGTGGGGAACCGGTACCAGGCCGACATCACCGACTTGCTGAGAGAAGGTGGGTGTGGCCCAGAGCACTCATGGTGCCTCCTGGGCGTCCACCTTGGCTGGGACGCGGTGTCTGTGGCTGTGAGGCGTGCACGTGCCGGGCCCGTGGCGGGGTGCCGGCCAGGTGTGGTGTCAACAGTGGTGGGCACAGGCTGCTGCCCTGGGCCCCCTTGCCCCTGTAAGTGTCGGATGGCACTTGGAAGCAGGGACCCCGGGAGGAGCGAGGGCCACTGCGGGCAGGCTGGTGTTTTGTTTCGCTGTGGCAGTTTCGGTTCCTGTTGAAGCTTGTGAGTCCACTAGCCTCCTGTGCGCCTGGCCTGGGGCAGCGTGAGGGTGGGTGGCAGGTTGCACATGGGGGCAGCCCTCCCCTCCCAGCCCTGAACACCTGGCCTTCACACCTCCTGATGAGCAGCTGGACACCTCCTGGGCTCGCTCGGCAGCCCCGTTGGGAGTCGAGGACTGTGGGTTGTGGGTCGTGGGTCGAGGCTTCTGAGCCCTTGTCCACGGGTGCGGGTCTGAGTCGGGTGGCCCTTGTGTTTGCACATGTTCTCTTTGCTGGTGTGTGGGATGGTGGCCTGGTGAGGCACTGGGTGAGGTGGTGAGCCGGGGGGCTGTTGTCTCTGAGCCAGGTGCTCTGCAGGGGCTGTCGCCTGTCCTGCGAGGACCGCTGCCGGCTGAGCTCTGATGCGGATGTGCCCACCTCCTGGTAGTTGTCCTCTGCCAACTGAGCCCGCCTGTCCCTGGCTCTGGAGCCCCTGCTACCCTGCTCCCTGTCTCCCAAGTGGCGCTGCCCTGGTCTGAGCTCTGTGTCCAGCTCTGCTGTGGTCCAGTCAGGCTGTCAGGCCTCTCCGGCCTCCTGGTCCCTGTCCGACTAGGTTCTTCTCCCTTCGCCTTCCTGGCCCTCGTCAGGGCAGGCTCTGGTCTCCTGGGCTGGCAGCTCTGCCCGCTGCGTCCCTCAGGTTGGCCCTGTGTGGACCCTGCAGGTGAGCAGCCCTCAGTGTTGGCACCCGGCAGGGACAAGCTGGAGTCCCTAGACTCTTTGCTGATGGGCTGGCCTAAGGTCCTGGGGCCACTGCCTGCTGTCCTCCTCCCCCTCCTCGGTGGCGGCTCCTGGCGGGCTGTCCTGGGAGACCGGGGTGCAGGCTGCCCCAGGTACTTCGTGGCCCTGGTCCTCCTGGTCCCAGCTTGTCTGTGTCTTTCCTCCCCAGCCCTCTTCCTCTTGTAGCCTGTCCCCCTCCGTGGTCGGAGTGCCGCGGCTCTCCGAGGCAGGCTCAGCTGCGCACCTACACCAGTGGCACCCCCAGGCCACATGGGCTGGCCTGGCCATGTGCGTCCCCGGCGCTGTTCGATGTGCCTGTTTCCGTGCCTCCTGGCTCTGTGTTCCTTTCCTCTCTCGGGGGCTGGCCGGATCCAAGAGCCTGTGACGCACCAGGCTGAGCTGAGAGGCAGCTGGGGACCTGGGCATGCTAAGCTGTGCCCTTCCTGGAGGGCTGTCCTGTGGCGCCTTCAAGATGTGGATGGACTTCCCTATGTGCCCTGTGGGCAGGAGGCCACCTACTCTCTGCTCTGCCCTGTGGCTCAGCCCCTTTACCCAGTTCGTGCCACTCTGGGGCCTCCTCGAGACAGCCAGAACCAGGCCGCGTGCTGGCCTCCTGGTGTAGCTGCCGTCCATCCTGGCCAGGGCAGGGACTTGGGAATGCAGCAGAGGCCTCAGCTGTGGAACACGTGTGAATTTAGGTCCTGAGGACCACTGTCCCTTTGTGGAAGGGGCTGGGAAGGCCAGAGGACCTCGCCTGGAACCTGTCACTGGAACCCACTGTTCCTTCCTGGTGCTGTGTGCTTGCTGGACAGGAAGCCAGGAGAGCCTGAAAGGTCCCTGCCCTGGCCATGGGGCCTGACCTGGAGAGCAGGGCTCGGCAACCCTCCTGCCAGCTGCTAGGAGAAGGGCCAGACATGGTGGCCTCCTCTGCTGGGCCCTGCTGCCCCCTAGCTTTGAGGTGTCACAGGCGTGACTGTGACCAAGGAGAGGAAGGGACTCAGCCCGTGGCTCTGGCCTGGGGGGCAGGAGGTGCATCCCAGTTCTCCATGTGCCCTTGACCCCAGAACATACCAGAAGGACACCCTCTGCAGCACTGGGGACCCGAGTAGTTCCCTGTGGGGCCTGGAGCAGCCCCAGAACCAGGACCTGCAGGGAAGCCCTGTAGGCCTCACTGGGACCCCTCCTGGGTCCATCGGCACATCTGTAGCACTGGGCTTCCTTCCCGGGACCCACCCAGCTGCCTGGTCACAGGCCTGACCTCCCCTGGACATGTGTTGAGCTCTGCTCACAGGCAGGGTCCAGGAGAGCTGTCCCTGCGAGGGTCTTGGAGACATTCTGGCCCAGGTCCCGCCCAGGACCCCACACCTGTTCCATTTCCAGCACCAAGTTGAGGCCGTCCCTGGTCACACGGTGCACCGTTGCCAAGGGCCCCAGGGAAGCTGGCGGGCGCCTTGCAGAACGTGAGCCTTGGTGTTTCACTTGATCACAGACGTGGCTCAGGGCCGGAGAGACGGCCAAGGGCCGGCTATGGGCTCTCCGCCTCTCCCGTCAGGCCGGCCCTGCTCAGGACAGACTCCAGGGCCTCTGCCGCACAGGAACCTCCTCTCCGCCCAGAAGCACAGCAGCGAGCGTCCTGGGGTGTGGGGCTGTCCTCCACCACATTGCCCTGCTGTACTCTTGCCATGGCATCCAGCAGGTGTCACATGATGTGGCCCCATGTGACTGAAAGCACATGGAACATGCTTCTTGTCACGGCTGCGTGGAATCTGCATCTCCTCTCCTTTGGTTGGCAACTGGCTGCCAGGACCTCCTGCTCCCCCTGGGACCCTGGGACAGTGGGCAGGCGCCTCGATGGGCTCACTAGGCCTTCCAAGTTCTGATGTCACACGGCTGCACCCCACCGTCCCAGTCAGTGTGGAGTGTGTTCTGGGCTGGCCTCCAGGGTCACAGCTCTTCTCTGGAGTGTGTGTGTGTGCGTGCACACATGTGTGCTGGCCTCCTGGTCACGAGGCCCTTCTGGAGTGTGTGTGTGTGTGTGTGTGTGTGTGTACATGTGTGCTGGCCTCCTGGTCACGAGGCCCTTCTGGAGTGTGTGTGTGTGTGTGTGTGTGTATGTACATGTGTGCTGGCCTCCTGGTCACGAGGCCCTTCTGGAGTGTGTGTGTGTGTGTGTGTGTGTGTGTACATGTGTGCTGGCCTCCTGGTCACGAGGCCCTTCTGGAGTGTGTGTGTGTGTGTGTGTGTGTGTGTGTGTGTGTACACATGTGTGCTGGCCTCCTGGTCACAAGGCCCTTCTCTGGAGTGTGTGTGTGTGTGTGTGTGTGTGTGTGTACATGTGTGCTGGCCTCCTGGTCACGAGGCCCTTCTGGAGTGTGTGTGTGTGTGTGTGTGTGTGTGTGTGCGCGCGCCTACATGTGTGCCGGCCTCCAGGGTCATGAGGCCTTTCTCTGGAGTGTCTGTGTGTGCACACGGGTGTGTCCTTTCTCCTCATCTTAGCTCCTGGGAGGTGGTGGTGTTCCCATGACAGATCCTGGGCTTTCCCCAGCACCTCTCTGACCCCACCAAACCACACTTCTCCCCATAGGTGAGGAGGATGGCCGTGACCAGTCCAAATTGGAGACCAAGGTGTGGGAGGCACATAACCCACTGGTGGACAAGCAGATTGACCAGTTCCTTGTGGTGGCCCGGTAAGTTCCCCACTGGGCCCTGGTGTCAGGACTGCAAGGGGCTCAGCCTGCAGCTTTCCTGCTGCACTAGGTGCTGGGGCACCAGGGGTCCTAGATCTCACACGTGGACAGGATCCCACACTCCTGTCCTTGGGCTCCTGATGGCCAGACCCTCACTGGCAGTTAAGACCCCTTAGAGTTCCCAGAGGGCATCAGAGGCCCTAGCCCATCCTTCTCTGGGCGTGGCTGATACTGCCTGGGAGTCCCGGGGCAGGGTGCCTCAGGGCCGTCCACACTAGTGGCCAGCAAGCCAGCATGGGGCAGGCTGGGGATGGCAGGGGAGTTCACGAGGGATGGGGTGAGGCCTGGAGAGAGCCAGTGGGCCGGGAGCTGTGGCTCAGCTGACCCCAGCCGCTCATGCAGACGGGCTGGCCTCAGCCCCTGAGCTGGAGGCAGCTGGGTGTGGGTGCGAATAGCCCTGCAGCTGGAGAGGCTCTGCAGTTTCTGTCTGTGATGCGTGCACTCAGCTGCCCAAGGTGCCCGCAGGCCTATGTCCCAGGCCTGCTGGGAGCTGAACTCTGGTCTCCTGGGCCCTGCTGGCCTGTGGGGTGGGGGCATCCCTCCTGCTTGTCCGACTCTGGTGTCTGTGCCCCTCCGCCCCCATAGCTCCGTGGGAACCTTCGCCCGGGCCCTGGACTGCAGCAGCTCAGTGCGACAGCCCAGCCTGCACATGAGCGCTGCCGCGGCCTCCCGAGACATCACCCTGGTAAGTGGGCTGCAGCCATCTCCCCGCCCTCACCTGGGGCCAGCACTGCCTCAGGCATGCAGGGTAAGGGAAGGTGGCCCTCCACCTAGAGCTCAGCCTCTCCCCTTCCACCCCCGACTTGGCCAGTGTGTGCTGGGGGGTCAGGGAGGGAGGGATGCTCCTCTTAAAGCACATTCCAGGTTCGGGGAGATGCTCAGGCCTGGGAGGGCTGGGCCCGGATGACCCTGCTGTCCTGCTGCAGTTCCACGCCATGGACACCCTGCACAAGAATATCTACGACATCTCCCGGGCCATCTCAGCCCTCGTGCCGCAGGGCGGGCCCGTGCTCTGCAGGGACGAGATGGAAGAGTGGTCAGCGTCTGAGGCTAATCTTTTTGAGGAAGCCCTGGAAAAATATGGGAAAGATTTTACAGATATTCAGCAAGATTTTGTAAGTGCCCCGGGAGGGGCGGGGAGCAACCAGCTGTGGCGCTTCACCAGGTGGGCTGTGGGGTGTGCGTGGGAAGCCCTGTGCCCCTGTCCTGCCTCTGTGCTGTGCTGAGCACACACACTAGGTCCCTTTGGGCCTGGGCCACACCTGCAAGCGCCACCTTGTGGTGAGGACCAGGTCCCTGGGGGTGTCCTCAGGGAGACCCTCCTCCCTGAACGTGGCTTTTTATGTTCTTAATGGAGCTCAGCCTGTGTCATGCATCCTGTCAGAACCTGAACTCAGGCCTATGGGTCTGCGCTGTGAGGCCCCTCTTCTAGTGCGGAAGGGCCTGTGTCCTGTACCCAGCCCCGAAGGATTGCATACTTTTAAATTTGGCTGAAAGAAGAGCAGCCCCTGCTCTGTGGCGAAGGCCCACGGTCACCCATGGAGGAGGAGCGTGTTGTGCATGGTGGGGCTGTCAGGCCAGGACACAGCGGGACAGCCTCTATCCAGCTAGGAGCAGCAGCAAAACAGGAGCAAGTCCAACCCAAGGAGGCAGAGATGGGAGGTTGGAGAGTGCCGAGGATCACAGGCTGGAAGAGGCTGTGGGCCTGGAGGGGAGCTTCAGCTTGTCCCACAGCCCTGGGCTGTCCCGGTGGGGGGGTCTCCTGATGGGATATCCCTGGCAGGAGTGGAAGATGACCAGGTACAGGTGCTGGAGGACTCTGGCCCTTCCCCTCACCAGCCTACAGATAGGGTGCATACATAACTTGGCCAGAAACTAAACAAAATGAGCAAAACCTCAGACTGAACACAGAACCAGAAGACGGAATAGAATGGAACGGGTCATTTAGATGGTGGAGCTGCAGAGGGTGGGCCAGGGGCCTGGGGGCCCCACAGATGCCTGCCTAGGGCACTGCTGTGTGTCTGTGCTGGGAAGACACAGAAGCTCTGCAGGCCAGATCCTCCAGCTGAGCCCTGGCTGGGTGTGGCCCGGCCTGGAGCACTGGCCAGCCTGCGAGGCCTCAGGTTCCGACCAGAAGAGAGTGTAGGTAAACAGAGGCAGTGCAAGCTGGGGGACTGCAGGTGCCTTCTAAACGTAGCTTGGGGTAGGAGTCAGGAGCAAGCAGCGAATCTGGATGTCCTTGGTGAGAAGACTGCGAGCTCACAGAGCCTGGGGGATCTCAGCGCTTAGGACATGAGCACATGGGAGCACACAGAAGTGTGCGAGGGCCAGAGAGCGCGTCAGGTGCAGAGAAGAGTCTGCACACTGGAGTCCGTCCAGGCGAGGGCCAGCGCCCTGTCGGCCACTTCTTGCGGGTCCCGCGGTGCCCCTTAGCAGGCCCTGAGGCTAGGGAGTTCACAGGAACAGACGTCCCTCCCCTTCGTGCCGTGCCACCAGAGGGCAGAGGGCAGAGGGCCAGGGAGTGCAGAGAGGAGCCCCCCAACTCCTTCCTCTCTGATCCTTCAAGAGGACACCAGGAGGTCCCACCCCTGGGCGTCCCAGTGGCAGTTACATTCAGCATGGGTTGGGAGGGACAGTCTAGGGGGTGGCCAGGTTCAGCATTTAGCTTGGGGACTCCCTTCCGTGGGTGCCACCCCCTCCTCGGTGCGGCCCTTGTCCCTGCCCACCTCATGCCCCCTTCCTGCCCCAGCTCCCGTGGAAGTCGCTCACCAGCATCATCGAGTACTACTACATGTGGAAGACCACTGACAGATACGTCCAGCAGGTGAGCCCGCCTGCCCCCACCCTGAGCAAGGGGAGGGGCTGGGGGTGGCAAGGCAGACAGCCCCGGCGGGTCAGCAAGGCTGAGCGGGTCCCCCCTTGGGGTCTGTGCTCGTTCGGAAAACTTCTCACACAGGCAGTGCTCAGGGGACACTGGTGGTCCCTCCCCCTGGTTCCCAGGCTGCGGCCTGGCCTGCCCGCTGACCTCTCCGATCCTCTCTTTTGCTTTAAGAAACGTTTGAAAGCAGCTGAAGCAGAGAGCAAGTTAAAGCAAGTTTATATTCCCAACTAGTAAGTTCCAGCTTTGGTCCCGGAGGGTTGGCAGGGCGGACTGTGGGCACCAGGCTTCTGGGGGCTCCTGAACTGGCCGGCCTGCAGTCTAGACAGTCCGGAGGCCCTGGAGGAAACCCTGTGTGGTGCTGAGTGGCCTGCGGGGGCCAGAGGGGGAGTCGGGCCCCGAGGCCCAGGGCTTAGTGCTCTGCACCCTGGGACTGGGAGGACAGCTCCACCTGGTGGTGGCCACTCCTAGAAATGCCAAGGCACAGGGACAGGGGTCTGGCTACCTGGCTGCCTCACAGGGCTGCTGTGACTGCTCCCTCCCCCCTTTAAGCAACAAGCCAAACCCGAACCAGATCAGCGTCAACAGCGTTAAGGCCAGTGTGGTGAACGGCACAGGGGCGCCAGGCCAGAGCCCCGGGGCTGGCCGGGCCTGCGAGAGCTGCTACAGTAAGTGCCCGCCTGGCACCCACTGGGGTGACGGGCCGCAGGGCCGTCACTGCCGCCATGGTGCCATGTGGTCTCTGGCACCCCTACATGCCCATCAACAGTGCCGCCATCAAGGCTGAGTGTGAGTCTTCCTCCTGATGTCAGTGTAGCTGGGGTGGGTAGGCGGCTTCGGGGCCTGGCCGTGGGGCCAGCAGCATCTGGGCCCAGGGAGAACACCCAGATTGGGGTACAGGCTCTGCTCAGCTCCCTGGGGGCCCAGCCCCTGATAGACCTTATCCCTCCACAGGCACTGCCCGGCTGCCCGAAGCTTCCCAGAGCCCACTGGTGCTGAAGCAGGCAGTGCGGAAGCCCCTGGAAGCTGTGCTCCGGTATCTGGGTAAGCTGGCGGTGGAGCCACCCTTGGAGCTTCCAAAATGGAAGCTTCTGGTGCAGCCTACAGCTCCTTCATCCAGAGGCTTGAATGCTCATGGGACGCCCTCTGGGTGCCTGGCACTATGCCAGTCAGGCAGACCCATGGGCCTTGCGCCCCTGCCACCAGGGTCACAGTGAGTCCCAGACACTGCAGGGTTCGGCCTCCTTGAGGCACACCGAGGACCCCCTTCAGAGTCCCCGCACACCCTGATGCCCACAGGGCATCCTGGACCCAGGCGCCTCCATAGGCAGCACTCAGGCCTTTGCGGGCCTTTTTGGGAAGGAGGCGCATACCTGGCCACCATCCTTGCTGGGAGGCCCAAGACTCCAGCCGTGTGCCTGGTCCATCCAGAAGCATGGGCCCCAGGCCTGCAGTGGGGGTGCCCCGCCAGCATGATGCTCGAGCAGGCTCATGAGTCAGTCCTCCCAGGGTGGAGGTGCCTGTCCTGGGAAGGACGTTCCGGAAACATGAGCTAAGTGTGCTCTGCACAGACACAGTTGCCTGGCACCGCTCCCTCCCTGGGGCCCTGGGCCCCAGGGCTGGCCCTACCCTTGTCCTGTGGAGGAGGTGGCTGGGGTGTCTCTTTAGCTAGGCCAGCAGTTCAACATCTGGCCAGCGGCCAGCCCTCTGATACCGTCCCTGATGGCTTAGACCCGGAGGCCGTCAGATGGGCCTGCAGTCCTGTCTGGGTCCTGGAGGCTGCGGGCCCTGACTCAGGGCTGCGGCTGGCCCTCCTGCAGGGAGCCTGCCTGATGGTGTCTAAGCCCCAGCCCTGCTGGGTACTGGTCTCCACATAGCCACTTGCCCAGAGTCTTGCAGGCCCTTGGGGTGGAGGACCCGGTGGTGTCACTGCCAGGCTCCGACACTCGGCCTTCTGCTGCTCCCACAGAGACCCATCCCCGACCCCCCAAACCCGACCCTGTAAAGAGCGCGTCCAGTGTACTTAGCAGCCTGACCCCTGCCAAGTCGGCCCCGGTCATCAACAATGGCTCCCCCACCATCCTGGGCAAGAGGAGCTATGAGCAGCACAACGGTGTGGACGGTGAGTCGGGGTCTGCTGCCC
>KZ294558.1:1368790-1384694 GCA_002406435.1 Spermophilus dauricus
TGGTCTTGTGCCCCTGGCTGGCCTCTCTGTTTCTTTCCCTCCCCTCTTTCCATGTTCGGCAGCCTTTCCCATTATGTCTTTTTTTTTTTTTTTTTTTTTCCATTATGTCTTTAGTTTGGAAAGTAGAGTTCAAAAAGATTCTTTTGTAACTCACCATTAAACTTTTTTTTTCGGGAGGGCAAATTTCATCCATTATTTTACTGTGATAAAATAAATGCAATATAAACTTGGCCATTTTAACCATTTTCGGTGTACCGCTGGGAGGGACCAGGGCAGTCACACCCCTGCGCACCTGCCCCACCATCCACCTCAGGGATGCTTTCCAGCTCCCAAAGCTGTCCAGCGCTGGAGTACCAACTGCACACCCCTCTCCAGCCAGGGCGTGTGGGCGCCTTCCTGCCTCTGTGGGGAGCCCCGTGGTGGTGATCTTTCTGCGTCTGACTGATTTCACTTTGCCCATGTCCTCAGGTTCATCCACACTGTAGATCGACTTCTTTTCAAAGGCTACAGCCTACATTGTAGGGCAGACCACTGGTCATTTATTTATTTATTTTTGGGACTGGGAATTGAACCCAGGGTTGCTTTTCCACTCAGCCATATCCCCAGCCCTTTTTTATTTTTTATTTTGAGACAGGGTCTTGCTGAGTTTCTTAGGGCCTTGCGAAGTTACTGAGGTTGGCCTTGAACTTGTGATCCTCTTTTCTCTCAGCCTCCAGGCTCCCTGGGATGACAGGAGTGTGTCACTGTGACTGGCCACCATTTAACTGTGACTTGTGCACTTAACTGCAAGTTTTTGCAGCTGGGCTTACAATTATTCAGCATTTTGACCCTCTTTTTCTGGCACTTAACCTGTTGTCTTCTTGTCGCCCAATCTAGTATTGTCTTGATTTTTGGTTCACTTTAAACATGTGACATGCAGTTGAATTTCATTGTCACCTGTGTAGTTAAATTCATTAGTGGCTGTGTCTTAGTCCATGTTGTGCTGCTGCAACAACACCACAGATGAGGGACTTAAAGGGAGAGGTGTTCACCCTCGGGGCTCTGGAAGCAGGCACGACCATCATGGAGGTCCGGCCTCTGAGAGGGCCTCCTCTCTATGGCCCCACCTGTTGGAGGCAGGAGGGCAACTGGGGCTGAGGCCGAGTCCTCACTGGCAGAGAGTGCCCTCGAGACTGCACTCTTCAGGACACAGATCCCCGGGGACCTTCCTGGCCGCTTCCCAACATGGCTGCCCAGGGCTGGGCCTCCAGCGCCTGGGGCACTTCACACTGGGCCGCCACTGTTCTCACTTGGTCTCCACGCCCTCTTATGGCCTATTCAGAGGAGGACGGAGCCGACAGTCATCCTTCCTAAGGAGGGCGCCCCAGACTTCCGCTCAAGGCGTGGCTGCTGGAACGGAGACCCCTAGATCCCCTCCCAAACTTGGGGCTGTCCCTGCTGGGATGTGCAGTGGCACCCAGTCTGAGAAGCCACGCTGGGGCAGGAGCAGAGCGGCACACTGAGGAAGGAGCGTCCCCAGTGAGCTGCCTGCTGCTGCCTTGGGGTGCTTTACGGCCGTTCCTGGACACTGGCCTCCCTGTGTCAGCGAGGCTGAGATCCAGCTGCTCACTCTCTGTTCTGCCTGATCACAGTGGCTGGAGTGGAGTCCCTTCCCAAGGTCAAAGACATTTCTGGAAGCTTCGGCTGTTTCTTACAAAGTTGGTCACTTGTGCAGGAGGTGGCGATTGCTGCCGGGTGTGGCAGCTTGCTGGTTCTGCTGGCCTTGTGTCCTGAGCCCTTGGGGAGGCTGCATGTGCATGGGTGACCCTGCATGTCCTCACTGCTGTCTAGCTTTGAGTTCTCAGCTCCTGGCCCTGTGCTGTGTCTCCACACGTGGGCTCCTGATGTGGCTTCGGGGTCTGCATTTCCACACCTCTGGCCCTCGTCAGGTGGGGCCTTGGTGGCGGGACTTGGGCCCTGTGCGGCTCCTGGCTCAGGTGGTCCTGGCTCGTGGCTCACTTGTCCTGTGCCTGTAGCTGGGCCTGTGAGGATGGGGGAGGTGCCCTGGGGTCCACGGGCGGCCTGAGAAGCGCCTCCCTGCACAGCCAAACCCTTCCGTGGCTGGGTTTTGGGAGAGAACCTTGGTGAGCACAGTCCAACCCTTCACATTTGACTGGAGTCTCAAAGAAGCCAGCCTCAGCCAGAGCATGTCTCTCTTCTGCTTTGAGACAGGGTCTCACTATGTCCCCTGGCTGGCTTTGAACTCCGTGCTCCAGCCCGAGCCTTTGGTTGGCTGGAATTACAGACATCCGTACCCCCTGCTCCCAGCAGAGTGTGTCTTAGTAAGACGGCAGTCCTGTGGGGTGCAGCAGGGCTGGCCCAGGTGTGGCGGGGGGAGCAGTCTCTTGAGAGCTCACGTTGCAAAGCCTTATCAAGTGGAATCAGAATCCAACCATTCCCAGAGTCGGAATGGCTCTGAGAGAAAACCTGCAGTGACAGAAACATAACTTGGTGAATGTGTCCCAGACACTGGGGCCTGGGTCATGTCTCCCTCGTGGGACTTGAGTGGAGAGGACGCTGATCCCTCGTGTGCAGGAGCATGGGGAAGGCTTGGCTGCCATGGAGAATCGAAGATGACTCTCTCCGGCCTGGTGGACGCTGGCTCCGCCAGAGGCCTTCCCTAGAGAGCCGGCTTAGTGCTGCTCAGAGCTGACCATCAACCTGGAGGCTTGTGGGCGTGAAGTCCCCATATAGACAGTGAGCGGTCAGTTGCTGCTGGGGGGCAGCCTCAGCTCCTGCCTCACTGCCCTGGTTTCCTCTAGGACTCACTTCAATCCCCACCCTCAGGGTGTTTCCAGAAACTTCCTAGAAGCAGCTTTGCCCTGCAGGGGAGAGGACAGGTCTGCACAGAGGGACCCCGTGCAGGTGAGCCTTGGGTCAGGTAGGTCTCCCCACCGAGTCCCACGGTGCTGGGACTTCACTAGGAGCGAAGTCGAGGGGCTGGGAGGAATTCCTAGTGAGTTCTCACTTGCCAGGGAGAACTGACCTGTCTGGCTGAGCGCAGGACCTGGGGCTGGCAGGGCATGCAGTGACGCAGAATGACCACAAGGGGGCACCAGAGCTCCGTGTTTGGTCGCTGGGCTCAGAGCAGGTGCACCAGGGGCTGAGGCCCAATTGGTGGATCTGGCCCTGGCCCTGCTCCAACGCCGTGCATGCTCCCGCCCTCCCCAGGCGGGGCTGTTGTTCGTGTCTAGGGCCCAGCCCCTCCCTCTGATAGTGGTGGGGTGTCTGGGAACTTGTGCATGGGTTCCCCCATGTAATATTTTCTTGGACTTTCCTTATCCTGATGATGAGACAAGTTTTGAGGTGACCTGGCTAGGTGTTTCTTTTCTTTTTCTTTTTAAAATTTCAGAATTTTTCAAATTTTGATCTTTCCCCCATTTTTATTGGTGCACTGTAGTTGTACATATCCATGGGATTTGTCGTTACAATCTGCACATGCACACAGTATAACAATACAGTTCCGCCAGTATCATTCCCCAGCACTCCCCCTCCCTCCTCCTTCTCTACTGATCTTCCTTTTTTTTAAATATTTTTTTTTTTTAGTTTTTGGCGGACACAACATCTTTGTTGGTATGTGGTGCTGAGGATCGAACCCGGGCCGCACGCATGCCAGGCGAGCGCGCTACCGCTTGAGCCACATCCCCAGCCCAAAGGTATCTTCCTTTGATTTCATGAGGACCGCCCCATCTTTGTTTTTCCCTCTCTAGCTTCTGCATAGGACAGAAAACATATAACCCTTGACCTTCTGAGTTTGACTTATTTTGCTTAACATGATGGTCTCTAGTTCCATCCATTTTCCTGCAAATGACATCATTTCATTTTTCTTTATGGCTGAATAAAACTCCAGGGTGTTTATACACCACATTTTCCTTATCCATTCATCTGTGGATGGCACCGGGCTGGGTCCCTAGTTTGGCTCTTGTGAACAGTGCTGGTGTACACTGGGTGTGCAGGTGACCCTGTATTTTTCACACTGTCTCAGTTGGCCTTCACCTGGTGTTTTCCTCTGGCCGCGCTGGGGTTCTGCACAGGAACACAGCCGTGGCACGGGTCAACAGGACTCAGCACTGTTGCTGTTGGGTGCAACTACGTGTCTGAGGCCTCATGCAGGTGTAGTTACCCGAGGTGGCTACACTGCTGTCTTTGGAGGGGCATTGCCAGCGTGGCCCACGGGTAGGGACTAGGGAGTTGCATCTCCAGGCCTCGAGGGCAGACTATCTACATGGATTATTCAGAATTCTACGGGGAGGTCTGCCTCTTCTCCCTCGTCCATTTGGTCATGTATGTGACTCTTGCATCCGCACAGACTGTGGATCTTGGTCACGTTGGCAGTGTCATCCAACACCACTTCTTTTGCTGTTCAGATCATTCCAGCTCTGGCTGGATCTGTCCTGAGGAGTCCCGGGAACTCTCACTGGTTATCTAAGTGGCCTTTCCTTGGCTCCCAGGACCTCACAGACTTCAGAAGAGCCCCCCCTTCCAAAGTCCTGGCACCCAGGTGCCAGTATCCTGGTTTCCAGACACACCCTTAGGAAGGGTGTGCACCCAGGGTGCAGGAGCAAAGTTCGCGGGTCGCCGGCATGGAATGTCCCCCCTTGTCCTGGTCTCAAAGCAGGTGTCGGTGGGTGTGTGGCTTGCAGGTGTTCGTTGTGTGCCTTCTTTTTTGAGGCTGAGTGAGCGTCCTCTATCTGCTCTTTTGCTGGACTCCCCTGACCAGGGGAGCATGAAGTGACGGGTCATGACCACGAGGTGGCGCCCCAGCCCTGTCACAGGGGTCGGCCAGCCCGAAGGCTGAGTCTGACCTTGCCCTCTCCACCCCGGGGACTCCCGTTGGCAAAGGGTCCTCATCAGGCTGCGAGGAACCCAACACCCCACAAGAAGGTGCTGGAGGCAAGGGGTGCAGCGGCGGCCCCAAGAGCCTCCGGAGAAGCGTGTTCACCCCGGCAGGTGCTGGCTCACCTTGGTCACAGACCCTCTTTTCTCCTGGAGTGTCCACCTGAGTCGGGGAGTCCTGCCGGCCAGGAGCTTGGTTCGGGCACCCACATAACTGTGGACACGGATGTGCATGGAACCTGTGGGACACTACAAGGGGGCCCACGAGCTGGAGTGACCTTCCCAAATTGCTAATAGGACCACGGAGACAGACGCCTGCACCCACTCACCGTAACAAGAGGGCGCCTTCCTCAATGAGACTGGGAACTGCCGCCCCGCGAGATGGGCACCTGCCCCAGTGAGTCCCAGGCGCTGCTGCGGCCCGCCCACGGGCCCCATGTGGTCCAGAATTAATTCTGAAGGTCCCACGCTGCAGGTCCTGGATGGCTGCCATCCTGAGCCTGGGAAGGCCTCTCTCCCCTTTTGGTTTCTTGAGCCAGGAGTCTGACCTCTCAAGTGGAGCTCAGGCCTCCCCTTCCTCTGGATGACCAGGTCCAGGCACAGTCCCACAGCTGTCCCTGGGTGGGGGAAGTTGTCACAGGCCAGTCCTCCTTCCTGGCTACCTTTAGTCCTTCACTGATGGGCTCCTTCTTGCTGTCGTGTGCTGCTGCAGGTGGAAGCCTCAGCTCACATGACAGGCCGTGACAGCCACCTGTGTCCACCTTGGGATCAGTGCACATGTATAGTGTGCGTGAGGAAACCAGCCAGTGATGCTTGTTAACTCTGCAGGGCACAGGCAGGGCCGTTCAGGAAGATGCAGGGGCCAGGACAGTGGGTTTGCAGTGGGGGACATGGGGCCCTGGAACACAGGGGCAGGTGGGTTGCATGGCCAGGGTGCAGGTGCGGTCAGAGGGGGGAGTTACCAAGAGGAGGTGTCAGTGGCCAGGAGATTCATGATACAGACAGGTCAGGGGACCAGCCGCCACCTGGGTGGTGGAGGATGAGGAGCCTGGTGGGATGTGGGGACTGGAAGTGGAAAGTGGGATTCTTGCTGCAGTGACTGAGCAGGGACCTCGCTGACACCAGGTTTCACAAGCATGTGCCCAGGTGGGGCTGGAGAGGACTCAGGAAACTGGTGATTGGGCCAAGCAGAGGGTCTTGTCAATAGTAAGATTGTAAACTTGTCACAAAATCTTCAAATTCCCTTCACCCTATTGCCACCTCTAACATCTGAACACAGCCCACCCGGTGCACATAGACATATGGACAGTTGGACGAGGAACCCAGCCTGCAGGACTAGGGACACGTGTGGGACACATGCCCCTGTGCACACTCGCAGGCACACTTATCATGCCTGTTAAAAGAGCCCACCTAGTGGGTGGAGATGTTGTAACACATCTTGGCCACAAGGGGACGACGGAGTCCAACACCTGGTCGCTGGACACTGTTCAGGTGCACCAGGGGCCCCAGACCCCACTGGTGGTGCAGGTGCGATTCGACTCCACAGGGCACTAACTAGCCCAAAGGCTGAGCCTGACCATGTGCCGTCTGTGCCAAGCCTGGATCGGCAGCATTCCCCATTAGGCTGCAAAGAGCCCTACACTCCACAAGAAGGTGCTGGAGGTACAGGGTGCAGGTGAGAGCTGCTGGAGAGGTGGGCCCTGGGTGCTGCCCCCGAGCGGTGCTCCATGAGATGGGGAGTTCTGTCTGCCCAGGAACCTGGTTCAACATGGCATCAGCTGCTTCCTAACTGTGAACACAGACAGGCGTGGGCTACCACGAGGGTGTACACGAACTTTGGGTCTCCACCCCAATATGACCACGGAGGACAGGGCACCCGTCCCTACCCGCCCTAATAGGACAGGGCAGCTCCTGGCAGGAAGATAGGGCACCCGCCTGGGTCCGCCCCACAACCTTCTGTGGCAGTGGTGCGATGCTGCGATTGGCCTTACGGGGGCAGCAGAGCCTCGCTGGTGCTGGGGCAGAGCGGGGGTGGGGTGGGGTGCTGGGGGCAGGGCTGCAGGGAGCCCGGCCCCGCCACAGAGGGCAGGACATACCAGGGCAGCTTATCTCTTGTCCCCCAGACATCCTCCATCGAGTTGGGCTGGTGAGCTGAGTGCCCGGCTGAGGTCAGCACGTGCTCACCTCTGGGTGGCTGGCCCTGGACACTGAGGGGAACAGGAAGACAGGGCGGGGAGTCCCCTCAGCCATTGTACCTCTGGGTTTCAGGGGTGCAGGGGAGGAGTTGCCTGCCCCAGGAGGGGAGATGGACCAAGGACTCTGGTGGCCAGGGCCGGAGGTCTGGTGGTCAGGAGGGCCGGCTCCTCATGTGACAGGAAGGCATGTGCAAGGGTACTGAGGTCCGTGGACGTGGCTAGGCCTGTTCTGTAGTGTTTCCCAGCTACACACTGCTGAGCTTGGAGACAGGTGTGGGGACCCCCGGCCTGACAGGTGGCTGCGTGTCACTGTACCCTGGCACACACATCCACACCCGTGGTTCACTCTGAAGCCCCCACCCCCAGAGTTCTAACCAGCATCCCCCTGTCCATGTATCTCCAGGACAAGTGGGCTGTGACTTCCAGGGGTCCACCGTGTGCTGTGTCTCATGCTGGCTCTGGTTGATGGGCTGTGAGGAGGGACAGCTCGTGTGTGTCCACGTTCAGGCTCTGCATCCTGCCCCTGCAGCGGCCATTCTCTTCTCTGGGCACAGCATGCCCAGCGCTGACCCTGTGGCGCCTCTGTGGGGAAGGGTCCTACACAGCAGAAATGAAAGGAGACACCACGGGCAGAGGCCAGGAGGGCCTGTCCCCTGGGCAGGGCTGGACGGGTGCCCTGAGCTGCCTCCTGGCCAAGCCCCTGAAGCTCCGGCTCACACCCTTCTCTGTGGGGAGCAGTCTGCAAGGAAGACATTGTCCCAACAGGCAGGCAGCCCGGGGACCCCAGGCTTTCTTTGGTTTCTGGCCCTGTGGATGGGAATGGGGGCCAGGCTGGGTGGAAGGAGCCCAAGGTCCTGACCACCTGGAGTCTTGCTGGCTAGCCCGGGCTGTGGGAGGGGTGGACCGGTCGGGGACCATGGACACACAGCCCTCTGCACCCTGCCTCCAGGTCACTGCTGCCCCAGGCCCCACACTGTCCCCTCTCCCAGGGGAAGTTCCTCCCAGAGACAGGCCGGCAGGGGCTCGCAGCTCCCGTGCTGTATGGGTTCTGGACGGCGCTGGGCCTGGGGCCCAGGCCTGGCCCCAACTGGCGAGTGCTGTGCCCGAGCTGCACCCCGCCCTGGAGGTCCAGGCTTTCATCACCGGGGACAACACAGACTCTGTGACGTCCTGGAGGAGGCCCGGCTTGTTGTCCAGGCAGCCGCGTGAGGAGCCTGGTCTCCGGGAAGGAGCCACCAGGGTGGCCGGCGCCCATCCTTGGCCCCCGGCCCTGGCCCTTCCTTCCCTTCACCCAAACTCGTAGAAGGGGCGCCATGCGGCAGTCTCCCCCGCAGCCAGCGCAGGCTCAAGGGGAAGCCCCTCGGGAACAGTGTGCAGGACGGTCACAGCCTCGGCCCTGCCCGCACCCCGCTCTGGCCCCTTCCTCCTCCTGAGAGGGTCGCCCTGCCTGGGCCCTGGGAGGGCAGTGAGGGGCAGTCTGTCCACCGCCCCTGCTGTCCTGGGACTGGGCTGGGGTCAGGGCTGGGCTTGCCTGGGCACAGGCCCCCGGGTGGGGGCTCAGGCAGGGCCTGGCCTGGCTGCGACCAGCTTTCCTGTTGGTGGCCAGCATGGGCCTGCGAGGCAGGCAGAGCAGACGGCGAGGACAGCCATGGTCAGCCCGCACCTGCTGCCCTTCCAGGCCCTCCCAGCACCACGAGGCAGTGAGGCCAGGCTGGGGCTGTGGAGGAGGCCCGTGCAGGGCCTCAGCCCACGGGTGTGTGAGGCTGGGTCAGGTGTGGTCAGGTGGCGGGTGAGTGGGCTGTCACAGGCCTGGAGCCTGCAGGGCTCAGGGGCCAGTGACAAGAGGGGACAGGCCAGGGTGGCAGATGCTGGGCCCCTGGCCACAGGGGTCAGCTGTCAAGTGTGAGTGGGTGTGTGCCCCCTGGCTGCAGTGGGCACCTCTGTGCATCAACACCAAGGTGTCCCTGTGTGGCCTTGTGTCTGCGCCTGTGCTGCGTGTGTGTCTGTGCGCTGTGCCTCTGAGTGTGTGTCCAGTAGGTGTTTTACATTTCTGTGTGGGTCTGTACCTGTGCGTCTCTGTGAGTGGGTGTGTGTGTGTCTCCGTGTCTGTCTCTGTGTCTCTGTGTCTGTGTGTCTCTGTGTCTGTGTGTCTGTGTGTCTCCATGTCTGTCTCTGTGTCTCTGTGTCTGTGTGTCTCTGTCTCCGTGTCTGTCTGTGTGTCTGTGTTTCTCTGTATCTCTGTGTCTGTGTGTCTCTGTGTCTGTGTGTCTGTCTCTGCATCTCCGTGTCTGTGTGTCTGAATGGCAGGCTCAGACCCTTCCTCCCAGGACATAGGCTGGGATTCAGGTTGCCTGGCCAGGACAGCCCCAGGGTGTGTCCCAGATAGGGACAAAGGTGCCCCCCCTTGTCACTGCGTCTTGTGTTGGGGCTTGGCCAGATGCAACTGTGTGTGGGGAAGGGTCTTAGGGGGGCCTCTGTGACCTCTTGGGGACACGGGGCCTGGGTAGGCAGGTCTGCACCAGGGGAGGCTGTGTGGGGAGGACCAGAGGGCTGGAGGTCGGGCACCTCCACTTAGGGCTGCGTCCTGAGGGGTCTGGGCTGGCTAGGTCTGGGCATGGCATGGTGGGGACACAGTTTTGGTGGCTGGATGGGCCTTGGGAGCTCTGGGCAAGAGCTGAGTGGGTGGGGGCCCAGCTGTAGACCTGGAGCCCGGTTCCAGTGACCCACAGGGATCCTTTCCCAGGGTGCCTGCCCGCCTGGTTTCCTCCTGGCCCTTCAGACAAGGCCACTCTCTGTCCCCCCAGACAGTCCTCTGGGGACTGTCCTTGGGGCCTGGTCATCTGGGTCCCCCACAGCACAGGCCTGGCCCCCTCCAAGGGTGTTCAGGACCCCCAGCCCTGGGGCCTGGGGCCAGTCTCCCCTCCCCCATGCAAATCCCCTGTGGTCTGGCCCCTGCGTTTCAGTCTCAGGGGTGACGGGGCTTTCCACCCTGGTCCCACCTGCGCTGCGGTTCCTGTTTTTGTGTTTTTAGAAACATTTGCAAGTGGTGTTTGTGCTGTGTGGGGTGGGGGAGGGACAGCTCGTGTGTGTCCACGTTCAGGCTCTGCATCCTGCCCCTGCAGCGGCCATTCTCTTCTCTGGGCACAGCAGGGGTCCTGTTTTCCAGGCAGAGCTGGTGGGGTGGTTGGGGGGCAGCAGGTCCTGCCTGGGCCCAGACTTTGTCCCCCATGGTCAGCCTGTGGAGCCAAGGCTGCAGTCACACACGGCCTTCCAACGCCACCCTGGGCTCCGAGCCCCGGGAAGGCCTACCCAGGGCCCCAGTGTCCACACACACACACGTACGACCGTGCACACAAACACACGTTCAAGCCCACTCACTCGGCCCGCACTGCCGCCGGGTGTCCCGTGGTGCTGACAAGCTGCCCTCACGGCCCTTGCCCTTGGCCTCGCGCCTCCACCTGAACACACAGGCAGTGCAGCCGCGCTCCTGAGCTTCCTCTGACCCCAGCCCAGCAGGGCCTTGTGTGTGGGGCAGGCGTGTATGAGCGTGGGCAGTGAGTCCGCAGGAGAGTGGTCGTGTGCACACGCATGTGTAGGTGTGCACAGGCTTCCTCTTAGGTTTCCAGGCCTGGCTGGCCTCCCCACTGGACCAGGCCCCTGCCAGCCTCCTGGTTCCCTCTCACTGCAGTGGCCGGGCAGCGACAGGGCTGAGGTCATGCAACAGGCCCCTGTCCAGCCTCCTGGTTCCCTCTCACTGCAGTGGCCGGGCAGCGACAGGGCTGAGGTCATGCAAGTGTGGCCCAGCACAGAGTGAAGGGCTAGGGCAGGCACAGCCCAGGGCA
Source organism: Spermophilus dauricus (assembly GCA_002406435.1). NCBI lineage: Eukaryota > Metazoa > Chordata > Mammalia > Rodentia > Sciuridae > Spermophilus > Spermophilus dauricus. Next base: position 1,379,703 of record KZ294558.1, read on the forward strand.
GCGGGACCCGCCTGTGCGAGTGTATCTGTGCTAGTGTGCACCTGTGTGTCAGTGTGTCTGTGTGTGTGCATGGGTCTCCATGCCTGTTGTGTGTGTCTAAACGTGTGCCCGTATGTATAAGATAGGCATGTGTCTGCATCTATGTGTGAGTAGAGCGTTCCTGCACGTAGCTCTGTGTGCAAGTGTGTGTCTGTGTGTCCAGGTGTGAGTGTGTCTCTGTGTGTGTGCATGTGTTTCTGTATATGCGTCTCTGTGATATACGTGTGCTTGTGTGTGTGTGTCTCTATATGTTCATGTGAGTGTGTGTGTCCATGTGTGTCTCTGTATCTGTGTGTGTGTGTGTGTGTGTGTGTGTGTGTGTGTGAGGCCTGGCCTGTGCAGGTGAACTTGCTAGGCCTGTGTCTGTGCCCGGGGGAGCTGTAGACTCTGGGACACAGAGGGACAGGAGTCAGGCTGCCGTGGGGTGAGGAGGCCCTCAGGGTCAGGGCTGGAGCTTGGACTGCTGACCTGGTGGTCTGGAGAAGGGCAGAGATGTTGCTCTGGCCACTGTACTTCAAGGTCACCTGCAATAAGTGGGGAGGCCCGCAAAGGAGAATCAGGCACAGAGATGGGTGACAGGAGCACCAGGGGGGACAGAAGGTGAGGGAGACAGAGGGAGCAGAGGACCCAAACACAGGCCAGGGCCTGCTGGACGGGCCTCACAGCCCCACACCCACCCACCCTCACCCTCACACCCACACACCTCAAGCCTGAGAGGTTCAGTCCCATCAGCCCAGGGTCAGCAAGTCAGCCAAGCTCAGCCAGGGTCAACAAAGGTCAGCCAGGGCCCCCACAATCAGACCTCGGTGAGCCCAAGGTCAGGAGGGTTAGAAAAATGTCGACCAGCACAACCCTGCGCTGCCCAGGGTCACCAGAGTTGGGCAAGGATGTGCCCAGGGCCGGCTAAGGTCAGCCTGGGTCAGCCAGGGCCAACCTAGGGTCGGCTAGGGTCAACCAGGCTCAGCCAGGGCCAGGCTGGGGCAGGCCGGGTCTGCCAGGATCCACAGGGGATTCAGGCACCTGCCAGGATGGGGCCAGGCTCTCCGTGGGGCAGGATTCACCTGTGGGCAGGCTCCGCCAGGGCCCTGACCACCACACACAGGCCCAGAAGCCTCCGCCAGTCCTCGACCCTGCATGCGCTTCCTCAAAGCCCCCTGACCCCAGCCAGAGCCAGACTGTGGGCACAGCCCAGGGCTCCTGCAGGACCCAGTCCCACAACCAGGAGAAGGAGACAGGCCCAGGCTCATGAGAGACACAGACCCAGAGACACTGGGGGATGAGGGAGAGAGACAGGGAGAGGCAGAGACACTGAGAGACAGAGAGACAGGACAGGCTCATGAGAGACACAGACCCAGAGACACTGGGGGATGAGGGAGAGAGACAGGGAGAGGCAGAGACACTGAGAGACAGAGAGACAGGACAGGCTCATGAGAGACACAGACCCAGAGACACTGGGGGATGAGGGAGAGAGACAGGGAGAGGCAGAGACACTGAGAGACAGAGAGACAGGACAGGCTCATGAGAGACACAGACCCAGAGACACTGGGGGATGAGGGAGAGAGACAGGGAGAGGCAGAGACACTGAGAGACAGAGAGACAGGACAGGCTCATGAGAGACACAGACCCAGAGACACTGGGGGATGAGGGAGAGAGACAGGGAGAGGCAGAGACACTGAGAGACAGAGAGACAGGACAGGCTCATGAGAGACACAGACCCAGAGACACTGGGGGATGAGGGAGAGAGACAGGGAGAGGCAGAGACACTGAGAGACAGAGAGACAGGACAGGCTCATGAGAGACACAGACCCAGAGACACTGGGGGATGAGGGAGAGAGACAGGGAGAGGCAGAGACACTGAGAGACAGAGAGACAGGACAGGCTCATGAGAGACACAGACCCAGAGACACTGGGGGATGAGGGAGAGAGACAGGGAGAGGCAGAGACACTGAGAGACAGAGAGACAGGACAGGCTCATGAGAGACACAGACCCAGAGACACTGGGGGATGAGGGAGAGAGACAGGGAGAGGCAGAGACACTGAGAGACAGAGAGACAGGACAGGCTCATGAGAGACACAGACCCAGAGACACTGGGGGATGAGGGAGAGAGACAGGGAGAGGCAGAGACACTGAGAGACAGAGAGACAGGACAGGCTCATGAGAGACACAGACCCAGAGACACTGGGGGATGAGGGAGAGAGACAGGGAGAGGCAGAGACACTGAGAGACAGAGAGACAGGACAGGCTCATGAGAGACACAGACCCAGAGACACTGGGGGATGAGGGAGAGAGACAGGGAGAGGCAGAGACACTGAGAGACAGAGAGACAGGACCAGGCCCATGAGACACAGACCCAGAGACACTGGGGGTGAGGGAGAGAGACAGGGAGAGGCAGAGACACTGAGAGACAGAGAGACAGGACCAGGCCCATGAGAGACACAGACCCAGAGACACTGGGGGATGAGGGAGAGAGACAGGGAGAGGCAGAGACACTGAGAGACAGAGAGACAGGACAGGCTCATGAGAGACACAGACCCAGAGACACTGGGGATGAGGGAGACAGACAGGGAGAGGCAGAGACACTGAGAGACAGAGGGACACAGACTGGAGTTGGGGAGGGAGACTCTGATAGACAGAGACCCTGAGAGACACAGAGACAGAGACACTGAGAGACACAGAGACACTGAGACACAGAGGCAGAGACACTGAACTACAGGAAAGAGACACTGAGAGAGACAGAGACAGAGACACTGAGAGACACAGAGACACTGAGACACAGAGGCAGAGACACTGAACCACAGGAAAGAGACACTGAGAGAGACAGAGACAGAGACACTGAGAGACACAGAGACACTGAGACACAGAGGCAGAGACACTGAACCACAGGAAAGAGACACTGAGAGAGACAGAGACAGAGACACTGAGAGACACAGAGACACTGAGACACAGAGGCAGAGACACTGAACCACAGGAAAGAGACACTGAGAGACAGAGACAGAGACACTGAGAGACACAGAGACACTGAGACATAGAGGCAGAGACACTGAACCCCAGGAAAGATACACTGAGAGAGACAGAGACCTGAGACACAGACTGCATGGGGGAGGGAGACACTGAGAGAGACAGAGTCAGAGACACAGAAAGATGGGGCGAGGGATACAGGGAGAGACAGAGACCCTGAGAGGGAGGGAGGTGGACAATGAGGGAGTCAGCGACATTGAGAGAGACAGAGACAGTGAGCAACACACAGAGACACAGAGATGGAGAGGTGGAGAGAGACAGTGGGCAACTCAGAGACGGAGAGACTGAGAGAGACAGGAAAAGGGGCAGAGAGGACAGGGGAGAGAGAGATCTGAGGACGGAGGGAGACAGGCGAGAGGGAGAAATGGGAGAAGAGACCAGGAGCAGATAGCCATGGCCCCAAAGACGCAGAGAGGCAGGGAGAGCGCTGGGAGGAGGAGAGGAAAGGTTCAAGAGATGACAGCTGGAGCAGTGGCCACGCCTGTGATCCCAGAGGCTCAGGAGGCTGAGGCAGGAGGATCAGCAGTTCAAGGCCAGCCTCAGCACCTAGTGGGGCCCTGCGTCTAGATGAGATACAAGAAAGGGCTGGGGATGTGGCTCACGGTTAGGAGCCCCTGGGTTCAGTCCCTGGTGCCCCCTCCCCACACACACACTAGAAAAAGAGAGAGAGATCAACAGAGGCCCAGACCCAGAGACCGGGGCAGCCAGGGGGCTGTGCCAGCAGAGCCACTCATGCTCACAGCCAGGTGGGGAGCACACACCCAGCACCCTCGCCCAGGCCACAGTGTCTCGCCCGCCACACACAGTGGCAGGGGCCCAACACGCAAGCTGGCACCCGCATGCTGGCACTCAGCTCCTGGCTGGGCTGCTCCCAAGGGACTCTGGCTGAGCGGCTCCGGCCACCTCCCCACCTGGGGCCGAGCAGGCAGCTCAGTGTCTCCGCAGTCTCGCCTTGGGGTCTCCTCTGAGGGCTGTCAGGTGCCCTCTGCTGGGGGCAGTGGGGCCCAGGCTGCGGAGGGGCAGGCCCACCAGGGCCTGGCTCAGGAAATGCCCAAATGCCAACGGTGCAGGAGTCAGGGGTAGAGGTCAGCCAGCAGCTGGACAGCCCAGCCAGTGCTGTTCTGAGCCTATGGGGGGGGGCTCATTGCCGTAGGGGCAGAGCAGCTCAGAGGCCCCCTGTGCCTCCCAGCTCTGGACCCGAGGTCACCCCATGAATGCTGCTGTGCCGGCTGGTGCAGTCCCCTGGGCCTCAGGAAGAAACCCACAGACCCTGTGCCCTGGGGCACTGAGGTCCCACACCAAAGGCTCAGGTCTGGGGTGACTCAGGCCCCAGGAGGAGCTGGGCAGGCAGGACCGTCACAGGCCAGCACAGACAGCAGGACACAGCCTGGGACACTGATGGGAGCCTGAGGTCCCAGGCCCAGAGGCGGGGGTGCAGAGTGGGGGGCAGGCCTGCAGGGCCCAGAGGGCCCCGGGGGTCTGTGGAGCAGTCCAGAGCATCCGGGATGGGCAGGGGGTGCAGGGAGCGTGGGGCAGTGTGTGGGCCACCGAGACACCTCTGCTTTGCTCTGACAGAGCCCAGGTGCCAGGGGCCCATGTGGAGCAGGGCGGCAGGTCCAGCAGGAGGCAGGGGGCAGTCAGGGGTGAGGCCGGGTCCTAAGGGGTCCTGGGACTGGAAGGTCACTCGCCTCCAAGGGGTCAGAGAGCTGGGAGTGGCCATTGTTAGCACAGAGACTAGGCTGGACACAAACTTCACCATCAGAAATGGAGTCATGGTCCTAAGGACCCCTGTCCTGGTGGAAAAGGAGCCACCCAGCAGAGGAGAGGACTGGCTGATGTAGGTCATACTGAGAGGTGACTTAATGCCAGAGCACGTCTGATGGAGGGTGCGGGTCAGCTGACAGGAAAGAGACACTGAGAGAGACAGAGACAGA
>KZ294558.1:1390304-1408015 GCA_002406435.1 Spermophilus dauricus
GGGAGGATATACAGGAAGGGAGGACCTAAAGGATGGGAGGACCTGCAGGATGGGAGGACCTGCAGGAAGGGAGGACCTACAGGAAGGGAGGACCTACAGGACGGGAGGACCTGCAGGAAGGGAGGACCTACAGGAAGGGAGGATATACAGGAAGGGAGGACCTAAAGGATGGGAGGATCTACAGGACGGGAGGACCTAAAGGATGGGAGGACCTAAAGGATGGGAGGACCTGCAGGATGGGAGGACCTGCAGGAAGGGAGGACCTACAGGATGGGAGGATATACAGGAAGGGAGGACCTAAAGGATGGGAGGACCTGCAGGAAGGGAGGACCTACAGGACGGGAGGACCTACAGGACAGGAGGACCTGCGGGACGGGAGGACCTACAGGACAGGAGGACCTGCGGGACGGGAGGACCTACAGGAAGGGAGGACCTATGGATGGGAGGACCTATAGGAAGGGAGGACCTATGGATGGGAGGACCTACAGGACAGGAGGACCTGCGGGATGGGAGGACCTACAGGCAGGAGGACCTACAGGACAGGAGGACCTACAGGACAGGAGGACCTGCGGGATGGGAGGACCTACAGGAAGGGAGGACCTATGGATGGGAGGACCTACAGGACAGGAGGACCTGCGGGACGGGAGGACCTATAGGACAGGAGGACCTACAGGACAGGAGGACCTACAGGACAGGAGGACCTGCGGGATGGGAGGACCTGTGGATGGGAGGACCTACCCGATGCTAGCTACTCTTCTGACAGAGGATTAATATCTAGAATATGTAAAGAACTCAAAAGACTTTACACCAAATAATCAAGTAACCCAATTAATAAATGGGCAAATGAATTAAGCAGACGCTTCTCAAAAGAAGAAATACAAATGGCCAACAAAATGAAAAAATGTGCAATGTCATTATCAGTTAGGGAAATGCAATTCCAAACTACCCTGAGATTTCATCTCACCCCCGTCAGAATGGCAACGTGGAGGCGCCAGGCCTGTTTGGCCAAGGCCCCGCCATGAGGAGCTGTGGAGACAGAGAGACAGAGAGACAGAGAGAGAGAAAGAGAGACAGAGAGAGAGACAGAGAGAGAGAAAGAGAGACAGACAGACAGAGAGACAGAGGCGCAGACACAGAGCGGGGAGATGCCTGAGGAAGGAGGCGCAGGCAGACAGCACCTAGCAGAGCAGAGCTGGGGAGCGGGCTAGCAGAGAGGCCTCTGGGTGATGGACCTGGGACAGACAGAGAGACATGCTGCTGTGGGAGAGACCGAGACAGAGGGAGGAGGGCAGAGGGGGAGTTGGAGGCTCAGGAGGAGATGGGCGGTGGACAGCCTGAGGAAAGGCCAAGGAGAGCCTGTGTGGTGCTGTGCCCACTCCGCGCCCACTGACGGGGCCATGGGGCAGGTGTGGTGTGACCTCAGGCCAGCCCTGACCCTGCCCAACCCTGTCCATGAAGTGTGCTGGGGAATGGGAGCTAGACAGGGAGCTGGGGACCAGAGCACATTCTGAGAGCAGCGTGGCCGCTGGTGGACAGCCACCGAGTTCAGCAAGTCCCCTTCTGCAGGGCTCCACGTGCTGCTGGCCCAGGATGGCCAGCCCCGGGCAGGGTGCTGAACCCTGAGGCCAGCCCAGCCTGCCAGAGCTGGGGGTGGGGTGGCAGCTGCGGGTGGGGGAAGCGGTGTAGCTATTTCTGGAAAAGCCTCAGAGAGTGAGAAACATGTTTTTCCGACTGGAACAACAACCATTTGCATGCGCCCTCGAGGGCCAAGTTTGCCCCAAATGAGTGACTCAGAGAGAAACCGAGACCGAAGCCATTCACACCTGCAGGGGGGTGCTGAGGGGGGCAAGAGTAGGTCCTGCAGCAGAGGCTGGTGTTGGGCCAGAGACCCCGACTCACTGTGCCCCTGGCCTGTCTGCCTACCCTCAGGCCAGGCGCCCTGAGCCCCAGCAGCCTCCGCCAAGCCCCACTGTGGACACCGGGTGGAGGCACCAGGCCTGTTTGGCCAAGGCCCTGCCATGAAGAGCTGTGGCCAGCTTGGACGTGGCACCCCTGGCTGGGTGTGGCAGACCCTGCTGGCCACTGGGTTCAGGATGCCAGGGAGGTGGAGGCCAGAGGGTGCAGAGAGGTGGGGGCCCCCAGGACTGCTCACGGCCCTGAGCCCACCACAGGGGTCAGCGGGCCTCAGTGCGGACGAACAGGGACAGGCAGCTGGGGAGCAGGCTAGGTGCCCTCAGCCCAGGGCCCAGACGGGGGAAGGGCGGCCAGACTTTCCTGGGGTTCAGTGTCTCTGCCTCTATGTCTCAGTGTCTCTGTGTCTCTCAGTGTCTCTGTCTCTGTCTCTCTCAGTGTCTCTTTCCTGTGGTTCAGTGTCTCTGCCTCTGTGTCTCAGTGTCTCTGTGTCTCTCAGTGTCTCTGTCTCTGTCTCTCTCAGTGTATCTTTCCTGGGGTTCAGTGTCTCTGCCTCTATGTCTCAGTGTCTCTGTGTCTCTCAGTGTCTCTGTCTCTGTCTCTCTCAGTGTATCTTTCCTGGGGTTCAGTGTCTCTGCCTCTATGTCTCAGTGTCTCTGTGTCTCTCAGTGTCTCTGTCTCTGTCTCTCTCAGTGTCTCTTTCCTGTGGTTCAGTGTCTCTGCCTCTGTGTCTCAGTGTCTCTGTGTCTCTCAGTGTCTCTGTCTCTGTCTCTCTCAGTGTCTCTTTCCTGTGGTTCAGTGTCTCTGCCTCTGTGTCTCAGTGTCTCTGTGTCTCTCAGTGTCTCTGTCTCTGTCTCTCTCAGTGTCTCTTTCCTGTGGTTCAGTGTCTCTGCCTCTGTGTCTCAGTGTCTCTGTGTCTCTCAGTGTCTCTGTCTCTGTCTCTCAGTGTCTCTTTCCTGTGGTTCAGTGTCTCTGCCTCTGTGTCTCAGTGTCTCTGTGTCTCTCAGTGTCTCTGTCTCTGTCTCTCAGTGTCTCTTTCCTGTGGTTCAGTGTCTCTGCCTCTGTGTCTCAGTGTCTCTGTGTCTCTCAGTGTCTCTGTCTCTGTCTCTCAGTGTCTCTTTCCTGTGGTTCAGTGTCTCTGCCTCTGTGTCTCAGTGTCTCTGTGTCTCTCAGTGTCTCTGTCTCTGTCTCTCAGTGTCTCTTTCCTGTGGTTCAGTGTCTCTGCCTCTGTGTCTCAGTGTCTCTGTGTCTCTCAGTGTCTCTGTCTCTGTCTCTCAGTGTCTCTTTCCTGTGGTTCAGTGTCTCTGCCTCTGTGTCTCAGTGTCTCTGTGTCTCTCAGTGTCTCTGTCTCTGTCTCTCAGTGTCTCTTTCCTGTGGTTCAGTGTCTCTGCCTCTGTGTCTCAGTGTCTCTGTGTCTCTCAGTGTCTCTGTCTCTGTCTCTCAGTGTCTCTTTCCTGTGGTTCAGTGTCTCTGCCTCTGTGTCTCAGTGTCTCTGTGTCTCTCAGTGTCTCTGTCTCTGTCTCTCAGTGTCTCTTTCCTGTGGTTCAGTGTCTCTGCCTCTGTGTCTCAGTGTCTCTGTGTCTCTCAGTGTCTCTGTCTCTGTCTCTCAGTGTCTCTTTCCTGTGGTTCAGTGTCTCTGCCTCTGTGTCTCAGTGTCTCTGTGTCTCTCAGTGTCTCTGTCTCTGTCTCTCAGTGTCTCTTTCCTGTGGTTCAGTGTCTCTGCCTCTGTGTCTCAGTGTCTCTGTGTCTCTCAGTGTCTCTGTCTCTGTCTCTCAGTGTCTCTTTCCTGTGGTTCAGTGTCTCTGCCTCTGTGTCTCAGTGTCTCTGTGTCTCTCAGTGTCTCTGTCTCTGTCTCTCAGTGTCTCTTTCCTGTGGTTCAGTGTCTCTGCCTCTGTGTCTCAGTGTCTCTGTGTCTCTCAGTGTCTCTGTCTCTGTCTCTCAGTGTCTCTTTCCTGTGGTTCAGTGTCTCTGCCTCTGTGTCTCAGTGTCTCTGTGTCTCTCAGTGTCTCTGTCTCTGTCTCTCAGTGTCTCTTTCCTGTGGTTCAGTGTCTCTGCCTCTGTGTCTCAGTGTCTCTGTGTCTCTCAGTGTCTCTGTCTCTGTCTCTCAGTGTCTCTTTCCTGTGGTTCAGTGTCTCTGCCTCTGTGTCTCAGTGTCTCTGTGTCTCTCAGTGTCTCTGTCTCTGTCTCTCAGTGTCTCTTTCCTGTGGTTCAGTGTCTCTGCCTCTGTGTCTCAGTGTCTCTGTGTCTCTCAGTGTCTCTGTCTCTGTCTCTCAGTGTCTCTTTCCTGTGGTTCAGTGTCTCTGCCTCTGTGTCTCAGTGTCTCTGTGTCTCTCAGTGTCTCTGTCTCTGTCTCTCAGTGTCTCTTTCCTGTGGTTCAGTGTCTCTGCCTCTGTGTCTCAGTGTCTCTGTGTCTCTCAGTGTCTCTGTCTCTGTCTCTCAGTGTCTCTTTCCTGTGGTTCAGTGTCTCTGCCTCTGTGTCTCAGTGTCTCTGTGTCTCTCAGTGTCTCTGTCTCTGTCTCTCAGTGTCTCTTTCCTGTGGTTCAGTGTCTCTGCCTCTGTGTCTCAGTGTCTCTGTGTCTCTCAGTGTCTCTGTCTCTGTCTCTCAGTGTCTCTTTCCTGTGGTTCAGTGTCTCTGCCTCTGTGTCTCAGTGTCTCTGTGTCTCTCAGTGTCTCTGTCTCTGTCTCTCAGTGTCTCTTTCCTGTGGTTCAGTGTCTCTGCCTCTGTGTCTCAGTGTCTCTGTGTCTCTCAGTGTCTCTGTCTCTGTCTCTCAGTGTCTCTTTCCTGTGGTTCAGTGTCTCTGCCTCTGTGTCTCAGTGTCTCTGTGTCTCTCAGTGTCTCTGTCTCTGTCTCTCAGTGTCTCTTTCCTGTGGTTCAGTGTCTCTGCCTCTGTGTCTCAGTGTCTCTGTGTCTCTCAGTGTCTCTGTCTCTGTCTCTCAGTGTCTCTTTCCTGTGGTTCAGTGTCTCTGCCTCTGTGTCTCAGTGTCTCTGTGTCTCTCAGTGTCTCTGTCTCTGTCTCTCAGTGTCTCTTTCCTGTGGTTCAGTGTCTCTGCCTCTGTGTCTCAGTGTCTCTGTGTCTCTCAGTGTCTCTGTCTCTGTCTCTCAGTGTCTCTTTCCTGTGGTTCAGTGTCTCTGCCTCTGTGTCTCAGTGTCTCTGTGTCTCTCAGTGTCTCTGTCTCTGTCTCTCAGTGTCTCTTTCCTGTGGTTCAGTGTCTCTGCCTCTGTGTCTCAGTGTCTCTGTGTCTCTCAGTGTCTCTGTCTCTGTCTCTCAGTGTCTCTTTCCTGTGGTTCAGTGTCTCTGCCTCTGTGTCTCAGTGTCTCTGTGTCTCTCAGTGTCTCTGTCTCTGTCTCTCAGTGTCTCTTTCCTGTGGTTCAGTGTCTCTGCCTCTGTGTCTCAGTGTCTCTGTGTCTCTCAGTGTCTCTGTCTCTGTCTCTCAGTGTCTCTTTCCTGTGGTTCAGTGTCTCTGCCTCTGTGTCTCAGTGTCTCTGTGTCTCTCAGTGTCTCTGTCTCTGTCTCTCAGTGTCTCTTTCCTGTGGTTCAGTGTCTCTGCCTCTGTGTCTCAGTGTCTCTGTGTCTCTCAGTGTCTCTGTCTCTGTCTCTCAGTGTCTCTTTCCTGTGGTTCTGAGCCTGTCCTGTCTCTCTGTCTCTCAGTGTCTCTGCCTCTCCCTGTCTCTCTCCCTCATCCCCCAGTTTCTCTGAGTCTGTGTCTCTGTCTCTCAGTGTCTCTGCCTCTCCCTGTCTCTCTCCCTCATCCCCCAGTGTCTCTGGGTCTGTGTCTCTCGGGCTGAGCTGGGGAAGCAGGCCGGCTGGGGCAGGGCGCAGGGCGCAGGGCGCAGGGCGAGCAGGTCCCTGCCCTGGGCCTGGAAACGCCCTGGATGTGGGGCTCAGGCCCATTGTTCCCAGATCTGAGGGTCTCGCCCATTCCCCAGTCATCAGTCTCCACAACTATACACAAGAACCCTCCTTCTAGAAGGTTCCCACTCACAGGGAAGCCAGACGGCCATCATGCAACCTACGTGGCACTGTGCCCTGGTCTGGACACACAGAACCTTGCGTCCAGCACTCCCTGGCGGGCCCCGTCATCATCAGAGCACCTGCAACCTGGGTGATTCCCTGTGGGCAAGTCCGGGACCAGGGGCACACAGTGAGGGCTCTGATGGCCTTTGGACATGAAACGCATCATGGGGGAAGTGCTGGGCACACAGCCCATATGAGGGCTGTTAACTGAGGGCAGGCAGGGCATGGATGGCCACTCCCAACTCTCTGACCCCTTGGAGGCCAGTGACCTTCCACTCCCAGGACCCCTTAGGACCCAGCCTCACCCCTGACTGCCCTCTGCCTCCTGCTGGACCTGCCGCCCTGCTCCACGTGGGCCCCTTTCACCTGGGCTCTGTCAGAGCAAAGCAGAGGTGTCTCGGTGGCCCACACACTGCCCCACGCTCCCTGCACCCCCTGCAATCTGAGATGCTCTGGACTGCTCCACAGACCCCGGGGAACCTCTGGGCCCCTAGAGGCCTGCCCCGCACTCTGCAAACCCGCCCTGGGTCTGGGCCTCTGTTGATCTCTCTCTCTTTTTCTAGTGTGTGTGTGGGGAGGGGGCACCAGGGACTGAACCCAGGGGCTCCTAACCGTGAGCCACATCCCCAGCCCTTTCTTGTATCTCATCTAGACGCAGGGCCCCACTAGGTGCTGAGGCTGGCCTTGAACTGCTGATCCTCCTGCCTCAGCCTCCTGAGCCTCTGGGATCACAGGCGTGGCCACTGCTCCAGCTGTCATCTCTTGAACCTTTCCTCTCCTCCTCCCAGCGCTCTCCCTGCCTCTCTGCGTCTTTGGGGCCATGGCTATCTGCTCCTGGTCTCTTCTCCCATTTCTCCCTCTCGCCTGTCTCCCTCCGTCCTCAGATCTCTCTCTCCCCTGTCCTCTCTGCCCCTTTTCCTGTCTCTCTCAGTCTCTCCGTCTCTGAGTTGCCCACTGTCTCTCTCCACCTCTCCATCTCTGTGTCTCTGTGTGTTGCTCACTGTCTCTGTCTCTCTCAATGTCGCTGACTCCCTCATTGTCCACCTCCCTCCCTCTCAGGGTCTCTGTCTCTCCCTGTATCCCTCGCCCCATCTTTCTGTGTCTCTGACTCTGTCTCTCTCAGTGTCTCCCTCCCCCATGCAGTCTGTGTCTCAGGTCTCTGTCTCTCTCAGTGTATCTTTCCTGGGGTTCAGTGTCTCTGCCTCTATGTCTCAGTGTCTCTGTGTCTCTCAGTGTCTCTGTCTCTGTCTCTCAGTGTCTCTTTCCTGTGGTTCAGTGTCTCTGCCTCTGTGTCTCAGTGTCTCTGTGTCTCTCAGTGTCTCTGTCTCTGTCTCTCTCAGTGTCTCTTTCCTGTGGTTCAGTGTCTCTGCCTCTGTGTCTCAGTGTCTCTGTGTCTCTCAGTGTCTCTGTCTCTGTCTCTCTCAGTGTATCTTTCCTGGGGTTCAGTGTCTCTGCCTCTATGTCTCAGTGTCTCTGTGTCTCTCAGTGTCTCTGTCTCTGTCTCTCAGTGTCTCTTTCCTGTGGTTCAGTGTCTCTGCCTCTGTGTCTCAGTGTCTCTGTGTCTCTCAGTGTCTCTGTCTCTGTCTCTCAGTGTCTCTTTCCTGTGGTTCAGTGTCTCTGCCTCTGTGTCTCAGTGTCTCTGTGTCTCTCAGTGTCTCTGTCTCTGTCTCTCTCAGTGTCTCTTTCCTGTGGTTCAGTGTCTCTGCCTCTGTGTCTCAGTGTCTCTGTGTCTCTCAGTGTCTCTGTCTCTGTCTCTCTCAGTGTCTCTTTCCTGTGGTTCAGTGTCTCTGCCTCTGTGTCTCAGTGTCTCTGTGTCTCTCAGTGTCTCTGTCTCTGTCTCTCTCAGTGTCTCTTTCCTGTGGTTCAGTGTCTCTGCCTCTGTGTCTCAGTGTCTCTGTGTCTCTCAGTGTCTCTGTCTCTGTCTCTCTCAGTGTCTCTTTCCTGTGGTTCAGTGTCTCTGCCTCTGTGTCTCAGTGTCTCTGTGTCTCTCAGTGTCTCTGTCTCTGTCTCTCTCAGTGTCTCTTTCCTGTGGTTCAGTGTCTCTGCCTCTGTGTCTCAGTGTCTCTGTGTCTCTCAGTGTCTCTGTCTCTGTCTCTCTCAGTGTCTCTTTCCTGTGGTTCAGTGTCTCTGCCTCTGTGTCTCAGTGTCTCTGTGTCTCTCAGTGTCTCTGTCTCTGTCTCTCTCAGTGTCTCTTTCCTGTGGTTCAGTGTCTCTGCCTCTGTGTCTCAGTGTCTCTGTGTCTCTCAGTGTCTCTGTCTCTGTCTCTCTCAGTGTCTCTTTCCTGTGGTTCAGTGTCTCTGCCTCTGTGTCTCAGTGTCTCTGTGTCTCTCAGTGTCTCTGTCTCTGTCTCTCTCAGTGTCTCTTTCCTGTGGTTCAGTGTCTCTGCCTCTGTGTCTCAGTGTCTCTGTGTCTCTCAGTGTCTCTGTCTCTGTCTCTCAGTGTCTCTTTCCTGTGGTTCAGTGTCTCTGCCTCTGTGTCTCAGTGTCTCTGTGTCTCTCAGTGTCTCTGTCTCTGTCTCTCAGTGTCTCTTTCCTGTGGTTCAGTGTCTCTGCCTCTGTGTCTCAGTGTCTCTGTGTCTCTCAGTGTCTCTGTCTCTGTCTCTCAGTGTCTCTTTCCTGTGGTTCAGTGTCTCTGCCTCTGTGTCTCAGTGTCTCTGTGTCTCTCAGTGTCTCTGTCTCTGTCTCTCAGTGTCTCTTTCCTGTGGTTCAGTGTCTCTGCCTCTGTGTCTCAGTGTCTCTGTGTCTCTCAGTGTCTCTGTCTCTGTCTCTCAGTGTCTCTTTCCTGTGGTTCAGTGTCTCTGCCTCTGTGTCTCAGTGTCTCTGTGTCTCTCAGTGTCTCTGTCTCTGTCTCTCAGTGTCTCTTTCCTGTGGTTCAGTGTCTCTGCCTCTGTGTCTCAGTGTCTCTGTGTCTCTCAGTGTCTCTGTCTCTGTCTCTCAGTGTCTCTTTCCTGTGGTTCAGTGTCTCTGCCTCTGTGTCTCAGTGTCTCTGTGTCTCTCAGTGTCTCTGTCTCTGTCTCTCAGTGTCTCTTTCCTGTGGTTCAGTGTCTCTGCCTCTGTGTCTCAGTGTCTCTGTGTCTCTCAGTGTCTCTGTCTCTGTCTCTCAGTGTCTCTTTCCTGTGGTTCAGTGTCTGTCTCTCTGTCTCTCAGTGTCTCTGCCTCTCCCTGTCTCTCTCCCTCATCCCCCAGTGTCTCTGGGTCTGTGTCTCTGATGATCCTGGTCCTGTCTCTCTGTCCCTCAGTGTCTCTGCCTCTCCCTGTCTCTCTCCCTCACCCCCAGTGTCTCTAGGTCTGTGTCTCATGGGCCTGGTCCTGTCTCTCTGTCTCTCAGTGTCTCTGCCTCTCCCTGTCTCTCTCCCTCATCCCCCAGTGTCTCTGGGTCTGTGTCTCTCATGAGCCTGTCCTGTCTCTCTGTCTCTCAGTGTCTCTGCCTCTCCCTGTCTCTCTCCCTCATCCCCCAGTGTCTCTGGGTCTGTGTCTCTCATGAGCCTGTCCTGTCTCTCTGTCTCTCAGTGTCTCTGCCTCTCCCTGTCTCTCTCCCTCATCCCCCAGTGTCTCTGGGTCTGTGTCTCTCATGAGCCTGTCCTGTCTCTCTGTCTCTCAGTGTCTCTGCCTCTCCCTGTCTCTCTCCCTCATCCCCCAGTGTCTCTGGGTCTGTGTCTCTCATGAGCCTGTCCTGTCTCTCTGTCTCTCAGTGTCTCTGCCTCTCCCTGTCTCTCTCCCTCATCCCCCAGTGTCTCTGGGTCTGTGTCTCTCATGAGCCTGTCCTGTCTCTCTGTCTCTCAGTGTCTCTGCCTCTCCCTGTCTCTCTCCCTCATCCCCCAGTGTCTCTGGGTCTGTGTCTCTCATGAGCCTGTCCTGTCTCTCTGTCTCTCAGTGTCTCTGCCTCTCCCTGTCTCTCTCCCTCATCCCCCAGTGTCTCTGGGTCTGTGTCTCTCATGAGCCTGTCCTGTCTCTCTGTCTCTCAGTGTCTCTGCCTCTCCCTGTCTCTCTCCCTCATCCCCCAGTGTCTCTGGGTCTGTGTCTCTCATGAGCCTGTCCTGTCTCTCTGTCTCTCAGTGTCTCTGCCTCTCCCTGTCTCTCTCCCTCATCCCCCAGTGTCTCTGGGTCTGTGTCTCTCATGAGCCTGTCCTGTCTCTCTGTCTCTCAGTGTCTCTGCCTCTCCCTGTCTCTCTCCCTCATCCCCCAGTGTCTCTGGGTCTGTGTCTCTCATGAGCCTGTCCTGTCTCTCTGTCTCTCAGTGTCTCTGCCTCTCCCTGTCTCTCTCCCTCATCCCCCAGTGTCTCTGGGTCTGTGTCTCTCATGAGCCTGTCCTGTCTCTCTGTCTCTCAGTGTCTCTGCCTCTCCCTGTCTCTCTCCCTCATCCCCCTGTTTCTCTGAGTCTGTGTCTCTGTCTCTCAGTGTCTCTGCCTCTCCCTGTCTCTCTCCCTCATCCCCCAGTGTCTCTGGGTCTGTGTCTCTCATGAGCCTGTCCTGTGTCTCTGTCTCTCAGTGTCTCTGCCTCTCCCTGTCTCTCTCCCTCATCCCCCAGTTTCTCTGGGTCTGTGTCTCTCTTTCTCTCAGTGTCTCTGCCTCTCCCTGTCTCTCTCCCTCACCCCCAGTGTCTCTCGGTCTGTGTCTCATGGGCCTGGTCCTGTCTCTCTGTCTCTCAGTGTCTCTGCCTCTCCCTGTCTCTCTCCCTCATCCCCCAGTGTCTCTGGGTCTGTGTCTCTCATGAGCCTGGGCCTGTCTCCTTCTCCTGGTTGTGGGACTGGGTCCTGCAGGAGCCCTGGGCTGTGCCCACAGTCTGGCTCTGGCTGGGGTCAGGGGGCTTTGAGGAAGCGCATGCAGGGTCGAGGACTGGCGGAGGCTTCTGGGCCTGTGTGTGGTGGTCAGGGCCCTGGCGGAGCCTGCCCACAGGTGAATCCTGCCCCACGGAGAGCCTGGCCCCATCCTGGCAGGTGCCTGAATCCCCTGTGGATCCTGGCAGACCCGGCCTGCCCCAGCCTGGCCCTGGCTGAGCCTGGCTGACCTTTGTTGACCCTAGCCGACCCTAGGTTGGCCCTGGCTGACCCAGGCTGAACTTAGCCGGCCCTGGGCACATCCTTGCCCAACTCTGGTGACCCTGGGCAGCGCAGGGTTGTGCTGTTTTACTCTTTTCTAATCCTGCCTGACCTTGGGCTCACCGAGGCCAGATTGTGGGGGACCCTGGCTGATCTGGCCGTCCTTGGCTGACCTTGCTGATGCTGACAGATGGCCTGGGCCTTCTCAGGTCTTGGAGGCCTCACTGCTCTTGAAGGGCCCTCCTGGCTCTAGCCCTCACCCAGGCAGCAGCCCATCTGTCCAGGGCTCTATTCTGGGGCTGCGTCTCAGGACAGCCGTGCTCTCTGTCTGGGACACCTGGGCTGAGCTGTGATCACAATGACTCAGCCACCCGCTGGGCTATTTTGGGGTTCCGCAGGTGACGGGTGAGAGGCTGCAGAAACCAGAGAAAAACAAGGGCCCTCCACCCCACGATGCGCACCCCCTTTGGCCCCGCCAGCCCACACCTGCCCTTAGCCCCTCTTCACAGTGGGACCTCTGACTTGGGGACTCTGCTGGGGTGGAGGCAGCTCATGCTGGTCTGGGCAGCTTGGTATCCACACACCCCTCTGGGCCTGGAAAGGCGGGAAGAGCAAAGGACCCTTGCTCTAGCCACACGTGGTGTGAGAACCGAGGGTCTGTGGGGACCGTGGGACAGTCTTTCCAATCCTGCAGGGGTCTTTCTGAGGAGATTGAGGAGCAGTACATGGAAACAGGACCCCAAGGCCGAGTGAAGCCTGGGCAGACCTCAGGGGAGGGGGAAGTGATGAAGGTCCAGGACCCAGTGACCAGGACCAGGGTCCCCCAGACAAGGACCCAATGATCAGGACCAGGGGGCAGTGACCAGGACCAGGGCCCAGTGACCAGGACCAGGTTCAGTGACCAGGACAAGGGCCCAGTGACTAGGACAAGGGCGTAGTGATCAGAATCAGAGCTCATTGGGCTGGGGATGTGGCTCAAGGGGTAGCGCGCTCGCCTGGCATGCGTGTGGCCCGGATTTGATCCTCAGCATCACATACAAAAAACAACGATGTTGTGTCCACCGAAAACTAAACAATAAATATTAAAATTCTCTCTCTCTAAAAAAAGAAAAAAAGAATCAGGGCTCAATGACAAGGACAAGGGCCCATTTACCAGGACCAGGGCCTAGTGACCAGGATCAGGTCTCAGTGTTCATATCAACATCAAGGTGTTAGAATCAGGGTTCCATAAACAAGACCAGGTCCCAGTGACCAGGATCAGGGCCTAGTGACCAGAACCAGGACTAAACAATGAGGATCATGACTCAGTGACCAGGAGCAGGGCCCAGTGACCAGGACCAGGACCCAGTGTTTATACCAATACCCAGGTGTAAGAACTAGGGTACTGTAATCAAGACCAGGGCCCAGTGACCAGGACCAGGACTTAATGATGAAGACCAGGACTCAGTAACCAGGAGCAGGGCTCAGTGACCAGGACTTGGGCTCAGTGTTTATACCAATACCCAGGTGTAAGAACTAGGGTACTGTAATCAAAACCAGGACTCAGTGACCAGGACCAGGACTTAATGATGAGGACCAGGACTCAGTGACCAGGACCAGGACCCAGTGTTTATACCAATACCCAGGTGTAAGAACTAGGGTACTGTAATCAAAACCAGGACTCAGTGACCAGGACCAGGACTTAATGATGAGGACCAGGACTCAGTGATCAGGACCAGGACCAGTGTTCATACCAATACCCAGGTGTAAGAACTAGGGTACTGTAATCAAGACCAGGACTCAGTGACCAGGACCAGGACTTAGTGATGAGGACCAGGACTCAGTGACCAGGACCAGGACTTAGTATCCAGGACCAGGGCCAGGGCCCAGTGATGAGGACCAGGACTTAATCATGAGGACCAGGGCCCAGTGACCAGGACGTGGGCTCAGTGTTCATACCAATACCCAGGTGTAAGAACTAGGGTACTGTAATCAAGACCAGGACTCAGTGACCAGGACCAGGACTTAATGATGAGGACCAGGACTCAGTGATCAGGACCAGGACCAGTGTTCATACCAATACCCAGGTGTAAGAACTAGGGTACTGTAATCAAGACCAGGACTCAGTGACCAGGACCAGGACTTAGTGATGAGGACCAGGACTCAGTGATCAGGACCAGGACCAGTGTTCATACCAATACCCAGGTGTAAGAACTAGGGTACTGTAATCAAGACCAGGACTCAGTGACCAGGACCAGGACTTAGTGATGAGGACCAGGGCCCAGTGACCAGGACCAGGACCCAGTGTCCATACCAATACCCAGTGTAAGAACTAGGGTACTGTAATCAAGACCAGGACTCAGTGACCAGGACCAGGACTTAGTGATGAGGACCAGGACTCAGTGACCAGGACCAGGACCTAGTATCCAGGACCAGGGCCAGGGCCCAGTGATGAGGACCAGGGCCCAGTGATCAGGACCAGGGCTCAGTGACCAGGACTCGGGCCCAGTGTTTATACCAATACCCAGGTGTGAGAGCTAGGGTACTGTCATCGAGACCAGGGCCCAGTGACCAGGACCAGGACTTAGTGATGAGGACCAGGGCTCAGTGACCAGGGCCAGGGCCCAGTGAGCAGGACCAGGGCTCAGTGACCCGAATGTCTGCCCTGTCACCAAGCGATATCTCAGTGATGGGTACGAAGGCCTGGTGCATCAGTACCATGCTCCAGTGACCAGGGCCAGGGCCCAGTGATCACAGTCAGAGCTCACGGGTTCTGGACTATGTCCCAGTGATCGAGACCCAGGCTTGGAATCAGGATCAGGGTCTAGTTATTTGGAACAGGATTCACTGGTCAGGGCCATGGCCTTTGATAGGGTCAGGGCCCAGTGCTCGGGACCGATCATTCAGAGCTCAGTGACCCTCCCAGTGCCCAGTTGTCAGGGCGAGGCCTCAGTGCTCAGGATCAGGGCTCAGCGTTCAGGACCCACTCTGGGTGCCTAGAGTCCTGGCCAAGGGTCAGGAGCAGGCAGGGTCAGTGATCAGGGCCTAGGGATCATGGCTAGGGACCTGGCCTCAGCTCTGAGGAGTCTTCCTGGACGTTGTCCGTGGGTGAAGCTAGAATTCAACCTTTGGCCTGGGTCTCAGGTGGGACCAGGTCCTGTCTCAGACACGAGACCAGGGTCACTCTGTCCATCCTGCCCTGACTCCCCCCTCTAGAGATAGGCCTGCCCCAGTCTGTGCCATCCCAGCCCCTGCCCCCCACTTGTCCAAGAGTCTGAGAATGTCTGCGTTTGGCATCAGTTTATTGCACGGGAAAGCGTGGGAGTCGGGGTGAGACGGTGGCCTCACTCAAGGCTCAGCTCTGACACGTCGAGGGTGTCTCCAGGTTTTCTCCCTGTGGAGACAAGAGGGGCCAGAGGGGGTCCTGAGGTGGGCAGGTCCTTGTCTGTGCCCCGACCCAGGCCTGGCCCCGAGACTGGGCTGAATCTTGAAGTTACTGCGCCTGTGGGGACCTCCCACCTGACCCCCACGTCCTCAGTGGGTGTGAAGGGACCCACTTCCCGGGAGAGCAGGGCCCACACGGTGGGAACAGGTGGTCTCTTCCGGTCCACAGAACCAAGCACACCCTCCCACGC
Source organism: Spermophilus dauricus (assembly GCA_002406435.1). Classification (NCBI taxonomy): domain Eukaryota; kingdom Metazoa; phylum Chordata; class Mammalia; order Rodentia; family Sciuridae; genus Spermophilus; species Spermophilus dauricus. The sequence continues at coordinate 1,404,884 of KZ294558.1, forward strand.
TGGCCCACGGACTCCCTCCTGCACCCCACCTGGGCCGGCTGTCTCCTCCTCAGTACTGTGGGCCCTCTTTGCTGCCAGGCGGGCCCCGCACGGTCGTGATGGTCAGCGCTGTGCTATAGAACAGGCTCAGGGTCCTGTCTCTCTGTCTCTCAGTGTCTCTGCCTCTCCCTGTCTCTCTCCCTCCCCCTGGGACGTCCTCCTCCAGGATCTCCTGTAGCTGGTCCAGCACCACGTAGGGCAGTGGCTCCTGACAGTCTGGAAGACACAGAGGACCTGCAGGCCGAAGCCCACGTGGTGAGGGCCTGGGTCTCAGGCCTCCCTTCCTACGCCCTCGGGGTCTGGCCCTGGTAGCACAGGTTCCCTGCTTCGGGTCTGAAATGTGCTCAGAGCAACAGGGCCCAGGTTAGGGTCGGGACCTTGGCAGCTCTGGGAGGCCCACAGGCCCCTGTCTCTCAGGACACCAGGCAAGAGACCTGGCAGGCAGGAGGGTGAGCGTTGTCCTGTGGCCCGAGGAGACTCCAGCCCAGGCCACCTGGGCCTCAGCCCCATGCAGGCCCTCAGTGGCCTCCCAGACAGACAGAGCTCTGGGTCTGAGGTCAGAGTGTGGAGGGCTGGAGAGTGTGACACGGCCTCTGTGGCCTTCCCAGGAAACCTGGCAGAGGCTCACCAGCGAGGGCCCTGAAGACCACCAGCATGGCGTCCTGCTGTCTTCAGGTCCCAGGGCATAAATCGCCCATGTCAAATGGGGTTGGGCCTGCCTGTCCCCTGCTGCCACAGCCAGTCTGGGGCTATATGATCCACCCCTCCACCCACCCTCTGTAAAGCTCTCTTCCACTCAGCCCCCCACCCACCCATTTATCCTGCGTCCACATCCATCGGTCTGCTCTCCACCTGCTGGCCCAGCCCTCCCTGGACCATTCTCTCTCTTTCCCCTTCTCTCTAGAAGGCCTTCTTTTGGGTCATGTCCTGGGCCCCTTGGAGTGGCTGGAGCACTTCTCTGGGGACAGGCTCTCCCCAGTCTCCCTGTTGTTCTCCCTGTGGCCCCCTGGTGACTAAACCCTCCTCCAGGGGGACAGCAGAGTCCAGGGTATGGACGGTCCACTCCACCTTGGACCTGAGTGCAGGGGGAGGCTGTTAGAAGCAGGTTCCCTGGGGAGGCTCCGAGAGCAACTGAGAAGAAAGCAGAGGCCCCGCTGCCCCCTTGTGGGCATCTTGGTGCCAGCTGCCCCACAAAGACGTGGGACTGTCCTCACATGCTCCTGGGAGCCCAAGCAGAATTCGGAGGCCACAAGGGGCCTGTGTGGGAGTCTCCCTGGTCTGCCCCGAGCCTCCCAGCCTTGGCCCCTGCCCCGTCTATCGCCTGAGTCATAGTGGGCTCCGGAAGGGAAGGGACCCTGAGTCTGGGGACTGTGCAGCGGGCAGGTGCTGCTTGGGGGGTCTACAGCAGTGCTTTGAGCTGTGCCTAGCTGGACATGCAGGGAGGCCGGGAGAGGCCTGGGTGTGGAACAGCCTGGGGACACACTGGGGGCTTGGAGGGGCTTCCCCTTGCTTGCCTGGCGTGAGCTTGGGCTGTGTATTTCCTGCATCTGCAGGGCTCAGATGAGTGTGTGTGTGTGTGTGTGTGTGTGTGTGAGACAGAGTGTGTGTGAATCTGTGTGAGAGAGTTTGAGAGAGTATATGTCAGAGTGTGTGTGTTGTAGTGTGTGTATGTGTGTGAGTGTGTGTGTATGTGTGTGTGAGAGAGTATATGTCAGAGTGTGTGTGAGAGAGTGTGTAAATGTTTGACAGAGTGTGTGTTGAGAGTGTGTGAGAGAGTATATGTCAGAGTATGTGTGTGTCAGAGTCTGTGAGAGTGTGTGAGAGTGTGTGTGTGAGAGAGTGAGTGTGTGTATGTGTGTGTGAGAGTGTGTGAGTGTATATGTGAGAGTGTGTGTCAGAGTGTGTGTGAATGTGTGTATGTATGTGTGAGAGTGTGTGTATGTGGATGTGAGAGTGAGAGTGTATATGTTGGAGTGTGTGTGAGAGTATGTGTGAGAGAGTGTGAGAGTGTGTGTATGTGTTTGTATGAATGTGTATGAGAGAGTGTGTTGGAGTGTGAGAGTGTGTGAGAGTGTGTGAGTATGTGTGTGAGTGTGTAAGGAGTGTGTATGTGTGTGTGAGAGAGAGTGTGTGTGAGTATATGTGTGTATGAGTATGTATGTGTTTATGGGTGTGTGAATATGAGTGTATATGAGTATGTGTGTGTGAGTATGTGAGTGAGAGTATCTATGTGTGTGAGAGTGTGTCTGTTTGTGTGAGAGTGTATGTATGTGTGTATGAGTGTATCTGTGTGTGTATATGAGAGTGTGTCTGTATATGAGAATGTGTGTCTGTGTCTGTGTGTATGTGTGTGAGCGGGAGTGTGTGTGTGTGAGAGAGAGTGTGTAAATGAGACAGAGTGTGAGTGTGTGTGAGAGAGTATATGTCAGAGTATGTGTGAGTGTGTGAGAGTGTGTGTATGTGTGTGTGAGAGTGTGTGTGAGAGTGTGTGAGAGTGTGTGTGTGTGAGAGAGTGAGTGTGTGTGTATATGAGAGAGTGTGTGTGTGTCTGTGTGAGTGTGTGTGTGAGAGAGTGAGTGTGTGTGTGCATGCATGTGCACGGGCGCAGAGCCATGTGAGGCATGGGGCGGGGCTGGCCACGGGTGGCCTGGGTGCAGGCAGTGCCTCCCTGTCCTGCCCGGCCGTACCTGGCTTGCCTAGACTGGCCCGCTGAGGGCAGGGCGGGCCTGGGACTCCGCGCCCCTTCGGTGCCACCCCTCTATGGCTCCTGTGCCAGCCTTGTCCCCACAGGCAGCAGTCCCTACCCACTCAGGACTCCCTGTCCACCTCTTCACAGGACACAGGCACAGCGCACACACTCACGCGCGCCCTCCAGGTGGGGACGTCCCCATGGTGCCAAGGCCCTCAGAGGCTCAGGGCAGCGGGCGCTCTTCCCTCCCTGGCCCCCTCCCAGCGTGCTGCAGACCCTGGGATGGACGGAAGCGCGTGGCCGCTATGGATGGGCATAGAGTTTATTCAAGGGCTGGGGCGGGCGGCTCAGTAGCAGGTGCCGTCGGCCTCCGCCATGATCACAGACACGTTGACGTGGGGGGG
>KZ294558.1:1408316-1421791 GCA_002406435.1 Spermophilus dauricus
CGTCAGCGCCACCAGCCCGTTCAGGGCCAGCTCCTCCGACGGCGGCGGCAGCAGGTGGACCTGGGGCCGGAAGGTGTTCTCTGGAGGGAAGAGAGTTAGGTCAGGGGTCTGAGCAGAAGGAGCCCCTACCTAGCTGGACACCTGGGCCTGGCCTGAACCCCCAGCCGGCCTCAGTCTCCCTGTAAAGTGGGGCCCGTGGGAGTGTGTGAGTATGTGGGTGTCTGTGTGTGAGTGTGTGTCTGTATGTGTGAGTGTGTGAGTGTTTGTGTGTGAGTGTGAGTGTGTCTGTGTGTGTGTGAGTATGTGAGTGCCTCTATGTGTGTGTCAGTGTGTGAGTGTCTGTGTGTGTGTGAGTGCCTGTGTGTGTGTGTTTGAGTGTGTGTCTGTGTGTGAGTGTGAGTGTGTGTCTGTGTGTGTGAGTGTGAGTGTCTGTGTGAGTGTGTCTGTGTGAGTGTGAGTGTCTGTGTGAGTGTGTGAGTGTCTGTGAATGTGTGTGGCCCGTGAGTCGAGCCTGGTGCTGGAGGAGGCCGGCGTGCGGGCTGCGGCACCGTGCGGAGACGGGTGCGGCGGAGCCCACCTGTGGCTTTGCTGACGGTGGCTGTTAGCGTCTGGCTGGACTCAGGATGGGTGGCCGTGCACGTGAAGATGTCCCCGCGGTTCCAGGGCTCGGCACAGCCGGGCAGGACACTGGACAAGCTGGCCTCGGGCATGGCTGTCCCCACTGAGGCCCAGTCGTCTGGACAGCGTTCTTCCCGACTGAGGGCTTCCAGGTGAAGCTGGCCCCATCTGGACTCTTCAGGCCACTCAGTGTGCACGTGAGGCTGGCGTCAGAGCCCAGGAGCAGGTCCTCAAGGGCCGGCCGGAGCAGGGAGAGGCGGGGTTTGCCGCAGACGGGAGGGAGCACCACCACAGTTTCTGGAACGGAGGGAGAGAGGGACTGGCAGGGGGCGGTTCGGTGGCCCAGCTCAGCAGACAGGTGTGGCCCAGCCTGCCCTTCCCATCCTCTCATGTCCTTCTGCTCAGCTCAGATACCTTCCGGTCCCCATCAGGCTGCATCCCTGCCCGCGGCCCCTTTTGGCCTTCCATGTCCATGCTACCCCCTTCCCTGTCCCCATCCTTGAGCCATGGCCCCCTCCTGGCCCGTCTGTGGCCACCCCAGGGGTCTCGTCAGGCAGTTCACTCTCATGGAACCTCGGCTCCCAAGGGGGGCCTCAGTGGGGCACGGGTCCAGGCGCTGGGTCAGGGCAGGATGGTGGCCCCGCTCCAGGTACCCTCTGACCTTCACAGGGCACCTCCACTTCCTGGGCGGGGTTCGAGGTGTGCTGCACGCTGCACTTCACAGATGTGTTCTCTGGGCACTCGGAGGCTGGCAGGGTCAGCTTGCTGCTCATGGTGTACAGGCCCCCTGTGGCCTGGGCAGGCGGGAAGTTAGTGACGGTCACGCCTTCTCCATTCTTGCCCCAGGTCACGGTCACGGGCCCCGAGGGGAAGAAGTTCTGAATCAGGCAGCCAATGATCACTTGGTCGGCTGACTTGTCTCGAGGGCCGCTCAATGGGAAGACGCTGGGCTTGGTCATGGAGACTGGAACACAGGACATGCTGTGAGATGGATGGCCCTCGCTGCCCACCTCTAGAGAGCCATTCAGGACAGGACCATGACTGCTTCGCTTTACTACAGAGGAATGTGGCCCAGAGAGGGCTGGCAACTGCCTAGGTCACACAGCTTCTAGGCCATGGGCCTGGGATTGGAGCCAGCCAACCCTTCACTGCTTTGGAAACTGACCCCTACACTGTGCCTGCACAAGGACCCAGTCTGGCCTGAGACAGGGCCTCTGCACAGATGGTGAGCTGTCCTTTCCAAACAGGCTCCACTGCTGAGCAGCCTCTGGCTCCCCAGCCTCACTCCTGCTCTCCCCAGGGTGGGGGTCATGACTTGGGCCCAGGAAGGCACAGAGCTGCCTTGCTGTTGAAGCAAGCCTGCATGGGGGTACCAGGCTGTGCCCATCTCAACTTCTCCTGCAGTGTCACAGGCCCATCACCCACCACTCCAACAACCCCATCTCAGCACCCAACACGCAGCAGAAGACTCCCAAGACCTACATGGGTCTCAAGGCCAGAGGCCCAGTGCAGAGCAGGGCTTCCGCCTGGACAAGACCAGGACACAGGAAGTGCACGGCCGGATTTCAGGGCAGCAAGGAAAGAGAGAAGAGCACCCTGGATGGACCTTTTACTTCATGGCCCCCATGCTCCAAAGAAAGGGAGGGACAGTCTGGCTGGACCCAGGGACTGGGGTTGGTCTGCACTCAGCCTGCAAACTACTCATCAGTTCTGCGCAGAGTCCCAGAAAACCTGGACTAGGACTGTGCATCTAGCTTAGGCCATCCATCCCCTGCCCTGCACAGCCCAGCCTGGCCCATCTCGTCCCAGCTCAGCTCAGCTGTGCTCAGCTCAGTGCAGTCTAACCCAGTCTTCTAGCTCAGGTCAGCCAGTTCAGTCCAGCTCAGCTCAGTTTAGCCAGGTTCTGTCCATCTCAGGCCAGCTCAGCTCAGCCTAGCTCAGCCCAGCCCGGTCCACCCATTCAGAGTAGATCAGCTCAGCCAAGCTCTATTTGGTTTACCCAGCTCAGCTTCACCCAGCTCAGCCCTGGTCAGCTCTGGTCAGCCCAGCCAGGTAGAGATTAGCACTGTTCAGTCCAGTTTTGCCAAGCTAATCTCAGCCTAGTTAGCTCAGGTTGGATCAGCTCCTCTTGGCCCAGCTCAGCTCACCTCAGCTCATTCTGTCTAGCTCACCCCAGCCCAGTTCAGTCCAGCTCAGCTTGGCCCAGCTTCGCCTAGGTCAGCCCAGAGTAGCCCACTGCAGCGAAGCCCTGTTCAGCCTCGCTCAGCCTGGCAGGCTCGGCCCCACTCAGCTCATCCCAGTCTAGCTCAGCCCACCCAACTTCAGCCATCCCAGCTCAGCTCAGTGAAGCTGAAACCTTGTTCAGCCCAATCTGATCATCCCCCCTTAGTCCAGCCCAGCTTGCTTGGTTTAGCCCAGCTCAGCATGGCTCAGACCACCTAGCTCAGACCATCCAACCCAAACCAGCTCAGCTCAGTTCAGCTCAACACTGACCAGCTCAGCCCAGCCCAGTCCAGATCAGCCCAGCCCAGTTCAGATCAGCCCAGCCCAGCTCAGATCAGCCCAGCCCAGCTCAGATCAGCCCAGCTCAGCCAAGCTCAGTCCAGCTCAGCTCAATTCAGCAAAACCCAGCTCAGCCCAATTCAGCAAAGCCCAACTCAGCCCAGCCGATTTCAGCTCACTCCAGCTCAGACAAGCCCAGCTCAGCCCACCTAGCTCCATTTAGCCCAGCTCAACAAGCTGAGACCAGCTCAGACCACCTAGCTCAGACTATCCAACCCAAACCAGCTCAGCTCAGCCTAGCCCAGCCCAGCCCAGCCCAGCTCAGCCCAGCTTAGCTCAGCCTAGGTCAGCCCAGACCAGCCCAGCTCAGCCCAGCTTAGCTCAGCCTAGGTCAGCCCAGCCCAGCCCAGCTCAGCTCAGCCCAGCTCAGCTCAGCTCAGCTCAGTCAGCTCAGCTCAGTCAGCTCAGCCCAGCTCAGCCCAGCCCAGCCTAGCTCAGCCCAGCCCAGCCCAGCTCAGCCCAGCTTAGCTCAGCCTAGGTCAGCCCAGCCCAGCCCAGCTCAGCTCAGCCCAGCTCAGCTCAGCTCAGCTCAGTCAGCTCAGCTCAGTCAGCTCAGCCCAGCTCAGCCCAGCCCAGCCCAGCTCAGCCTAGCTCAGCCCAGCTCAGCCCAGCTCAGCTCAGCCCAGCCCAGCCCAGCTCAGTCCAGCTCAGCTCAGCTCAGCCCAGCCCAGCTCAGATCAGCCCAGCCCAGCTCAGATCAGCCCAGCTCAGCCAAGCTCAGTCCAGCTCAGCTCAATTCAGCAAAACCCAGCTCAGCCCAATTCAGCAAAGCCCAGCTCAGCCCAGCCGATTTCAGCTCACTCCAGCTCAGACAAGCCCAGCTCAGCCCACCTAGCTCCATTTAGCCCAGCTCAACAAGCTGAGACCAGCTCAGACCACCTAGCTCAGACTATCCAACCCAAACCAGCTCAGCTCAGCTTAGCCCAGCCCAGGTCAGCCCAGCTCTGCCCAGCTCAGCCCAGCCCAGCCCAGCTCTGCCCAGCTCAGCCCAGCCCAGCCCAGCTCAGCCCAGCTTAGCTCAGCCTAGGTCAGCCCAGACCAGCCCAGCTCAGCCCAGCTTAGCTCAGCCTAGGTCAGCCCAGCCCAGCCCAGCTCAGCCCAGCTTAGCTCAGCCTAGGTCAGCCCAGCCCAGCCCAGCTCAGCTCAGCCCAGCTCAGCTCAGCTCAGCTCAGTCAGCTCAGCTCAGTCAGCTCAGCCCAGCTCAGCCCAGCCCAGCCTAGCTCAGCCCAGCCCAGCCCAGCTCAGCCCAGCTTAGCTCAGCCTAGGTCAGCCCAGCCCAGCCCAGCTCAGCCCAGCCCAGCTCAGCTCAGCTCAGCTCAGTCAGCTCAGCTCAGTCAGCTCAGCCCAGCTCAGCCCAGCCCAGCCCAGCTCAGCCCAGCTTAGCTCAGCCTAGGTCAGCCCAGACCAGCCCAGCTCAGCCCAGCTTAGCTCAGCCTAGGTCAGCCCAGCCCAGCCCAGCTCAGCTCAGCCCAGCTCAGCTCAGCTCAGCTCAGCCCAGCCCAGCCCAGCCCAGCCCAGCCCAGCCCAGCCCAGCCCAGCTCAGCCCAGCTCAGCCCAGCTCAGCCCAGCCCAGCTCAGCCCAGCCCAGCTCAGCCCAGCCCAGCTCAGCCCAGCTCAGCCCAGCCCAGGTCAGCCCAGCCCAGCCCAGGTCAGCCCAGCTCAGCCCAACTCAGTCCAGCTTAGCTCAGCCTAGGTCAGCCCAGACCAGCCCAGCTCAGCCCAGCTTAGCTCAGCCTAGGTCAGCCCAGCCCAGCCCAGCCCAGCCCAGCCCAGCCCAGCCCAGCCCAGCTCAGCTCAGCCCAGCTCAGCCCAGTTCAGCCCAGCCCAGCTCAGCCCAGCTCAGCTCAGCCCAGCCCAGCTTAGCCCAGTTGAACTCAGCCCAGCTCAGCTCAGCCCAGCCCAGCTCAGCTCAGCCCAGCTCAGCTCAGCCCAGCCCAGCTCAGCTCAGCCCAGCCCAGCTTAGCCCAGTTGAACTCAGCCCAGCTCAGCTCAGCCCAGCCCAGCTCAGCTCAGCCCAGCTCAGCTCAGCCCAGCCCAGCTCAGCTCAGCCCAGCCCAGCTCAGCCCAGCTGAACTCAGCCCAGCTCAGCTCAGCCCAGCCCAGTCCAGCTCAGCCCAATTCAGTCCAGCTCAGCCCAGCTTGGTCCAGCCCAACTCAGCCCAGTTCAGCTCAGCCCTGCTTAGCCCAGCTCAGCCCAGCTCGGCCCAGCTTGGTCCAGCTTGGTCCAGCTCAGCCCAGCCCAGCCCAGCCCAGCTCAGCCTAGTGGAGTCCTGATCAGCCTAATGTTCGGTGGCCCAGCTCAGCAGACAGGTGTGGCCCAGCCTGCCCTTCCCATCCTCTCATGTCCTTCTGCTCAGCTCAGATACCTTCCGGTCCCCATCAGGCTGCATCCCTGCCCGCGGCCCCTTTTGGCCTTCCATGTCCATGCCCTGCCGTGTGTCCTCTGGTACCTCTCCCCTCACCTTCTTGGTCTGGAGGCCTCTTCTCCATCCTGAGTTTCTAGGAGTGCCCAGGCCTGGCGTTGCTGTCCACGTCTGAGGAGGACAGGAGGCCATAGAGCATCGGAGTCTACCTGCTCAGGCCTCTGAGCCCTCCCCCGTCTTGGCCTGGTGGCCCTGGGCTGTGGTCCACCCTCATGGCCATTGCCTGCCTCCTCCAGAGGGACTGTGCCAGGGCAGGAGCTCAGGCTTGCTCTAGGCCCAGGCTGGAGGGCTGTGTCCTCAGCAGCCCTCTGCCCCACTGTGGACCCTTTGCCCAGGGCTGGGACAGGCTGGGTGCCTGGGGCCCCACTGGGGAGGGGCTGTATGACTGTATGTCTGGCCCCCACGGGGGTCATTCGCCCACTTCCTGCTCCACCTCCATATTGTGGCCGCTCACCTCCACGTCATGTCTGGTCTGTGGTCTGGTTGTGGTGGGGACAGGTGTGTGTGGCTTGGGCTGTGTGACCCCACAGGCCGTGGTGAGACTCGGGCTCTACATGACGGGCCGCAGTGCTGGGCCGGGGGCCAAGATGCAGGACAGGAGAGACGGAAATCCACACAGAGGCTCCAAGACGCTGAGACAGAGATGGACGGGACAGAGGCTGGGAGGAGCACTGAGGGCCAGCGGTGCCTGGACCTCAAAGCATAGGGCTGGCCAGAGGGGACCACGGCCAGGGAGGCCTCGAGAAAGAACTCTGGGCACAAGTGGGCATCAGGTGGCTCTGGGCCCTGGGGCAGGAGAGTCAGCTCTTTTGGGGGACTTGGAAGTGCTTCATAAGCAGGGCCTTGGGAAGTGTGGGGAGATTGGAGGGCCCTCTGGCTGTGAGGTCCATCAGGGGTCTGCTGGAGGGGGTGGGAGGCGCCTGGGGTCCTGGAGGAGAATCTGGCCTGGTGGTCATCTGGCTGCTGTGAGAAAACACAGCCAGCCTGCCCAGAGCACATTGACTTGTTGCAGTCCTGGTGGCTGATGACCATGGTCAGTGGTCATTCCAGCGAGGGCTGCTTCTTGATTCGTAGATGGCTGCTGTGTGGGGCCTGTGGTCAGTGTTGCTCATTGTGACCCAGTCGCCTTCCAGAGGTCCCCAATCCCAGCCTTTCAGCTGAGGGCTTTGCCAACCTAAGTCACAACAGGGACCCTCCAGCAGTCACCAGGAAGGAGTGCTGCCATGGCCCATGGTGGGCGGTTCAAGAGGCCAGGAGGGCTGGGTTGAGGCAGGCAGGAGGGTGTGTGGGTGTTTGAAAGCTCCTGTGGCCGCTGGATCAACAAAGTGGCATCACCCGGGCTGGACAGCAGGGTCTTTGTGGGTTGTGGCAGGGCTGGGCAGTGCTGGGATTGGCTGAGTCTGTCGTGTTCTCCCAGGTGACCCGTGGTCAGGGTCTGCCAAGGTGCTAGCCTTCAGTTTCAGCATCTACATCTCCAGGGGACAGGGGCATTCAGCCCCCTGGCCCTGCCTCTGCCCTCTCTGTGGCTGGTTAAAAGGACTTTGCCACTGGATTCAGGGCCCATCGACCCTGACTGCATCTGCAAAGGCCCTTCTTCCAAAGGGGTGATTCCCAGGTCCAGGACATGAGTGCCTCTCTGGTGGGCCACCACTCAGCCACTGGGTGGGCCAGGGAGAGAGTGAAGAGGAGGGCCCGACAGGGTGTGCTCTCGTCCTGGGAAGCAGGTCTCGGGGCTCCACATGCGGGCTCTGGACCCTGGCTGCGGGTGGTCCAGCTCCCTGGGTGCTCTGGAACGAGGAGACCAGCTGACTGGCTCCGGGCTGCGGGAGCTACAGCCCATGCCTGTGTGACGGCGTCCCTCTCTGGGGCCTGTGGAGTCTCACGCTCTGGGGTGTCAGTCAGAGGAAGAAGACACTGGCTTTGACCCGGGATGCTCTCGGTCCAGCACACAGGAGGAGGGGCCCAGCTTGGAAGGAGAGCCTGGCAGGCCCCGGGCTGGGGCAGGGCCTGGCTTCTCGAGAGCGTGTGTCTGTGGGGGGGACAGGGGCTGTGGCCTGGGCAACTTTGGAAGCCCTCCTGTTCGGAGCAGCTCTCCTGTCTCAGACGAGCCTCCCCAGCCTCCTGCCTCCCAGTGCTGCTCTTCTGCCCAGAGTGGGGTCTGGTGCTACCCAGCTTGGCTGCTCCCAGGGGCCCATTTCCATCCTGGTTCAGAGTTCAGGTCCCCCTGGAGGGCCACTGCCATGATGATAACAAGGGTGTTTGGTCACTTGGCCTCCGAATGGTCTAAAGAGTTCACAGCCCTCAACCAGGGCTGGGGCCCCACCCTTGTGTCCTCCTACCGTAGCTTTCCACCACTGAAACTTTTCCTCACGTGATTGGCTGCTGGGTTTTTCCTTCTGTGAAGGACCCATTGCTCATCTTTCTTTCTTTCTTTTTTTTTTTATTGGTTCCAGAGTGCTCTTTGTTTCTGAAGGAAGTCTGCCCTTTGTTGTATGTGTTCATGGATTCTCCCCACCATTTTTCATGGTTCTGGGAATCAAACCCCAGGCCTCATGCATGCTAGGCAAGTGCTGTACCTCTGAGCTATATCTCCAGACCCCCCTTTTTTTAAAAAAAAGTTTATTTTAATTTGTTCTATTTAGTTAGATGTGACAGTAGATTGCGTTTTGACACATTGTTCACAAATGGAGCAAAGCTTCTCCTTCCTCTGGCTGCACCCGGGGCGGTCACTCCAGTGGTGTAATCACACTCCTCTGTAGGGTAGTAGTGTCTGTCTCATTCTACCTCCTCCCCATCCCCACAGCCCCACCCCTCCCCGCACTCCCCTCTGCACAATCCAGAGTTCCTTCATTCTTCCCTCCCCTCCCACCAACTATGGCTGCCCAGTTCTTTTTATTTTGAGACAGGGTCTTGTGATGTTGCCAGGCTGGCCTTGAACTGGTGTCCTTCTGCAGCCTCCTGGGTAGCTGGGGGGACGGGCGTTCCCCTTCACTTTTGTTGGGCTCCACAGAGACCAAGCAGTTTTCCAACTGGGAAGCCGCCTGCCATGCTGAGGAGGGCACAGCCCCTGCCACCTCGGTCTTGCCCACTGGCTGTGCCCTGTGCCCGGCTCAGTCTCCTTGGCCCACCAGTATTCTTCCCAAGGATGATGGTGGCCAGCCCCTGGTGGCCCTTGCTCACCGAAGGTCACCACTCAGCTAAGTGAGTGTCCAGGCTGGCTGTGGGGCAGGGGCCAGGGATTGGCCTTCTGCAGAGTCAGGGTGGATGGACTGAGGTCCTGGGAGGCCCCACAGCCTCGTCTCCTTGGTGACGGCATCCAGCTCCCAGAGACTCCTGCCCTGACCAGGGCATTGGCGATCGCTTGGCCCCAGGTGGGGATTTTCCCTCACAGAGGAGGGGACGTGAATCTGGGCTGGAGGCCAGAGGTGTGGACAGCTCAGGGACTGGCGTTGAGGGCTCTCCCAGAGGACAGCTGCTTTCCCTCTGGCCCTCGTCCACGTCCTGGAGTGCCTTTCTCCGGCCACCCCGGGGTGACCACAGACACTTCCCTAAAGCATGCTCAGGAGACCCGGACCATAGAAGGAGCTTTACTGAGAAGCCTGGGTGGGAACAGGACTGCCGGGTGGAGGTGGACGAGGCTGTGGGCGGGAGGGGACCCCTCTGCCCAGCCCAGGGGACTACAGGGATGGGGCCAGGCCCTGGGCTGGCTGCCTCCCGTGGTGGGGACCATGGCTCTGGGCCTCAGGGTGTTTTCTGGTTGTTGGGGGCCATCCTGAGGACTGTGGGCCTGGGTGAGTCCCGGTGGTCAGCGCCCATCCTGCGGCCAGGAGCCCTCTGCCGAAGGGCCAGACGCTGTTCTGGGTTGGTCTCAGAGTGGATGAGGTCTGTGATTGATGGGCTGTCTTGGGGAACCTTGGGGCTGAGGAACGTTCTGGACTCTGGTGCACTGGTAGTTGGGCCCCAGCCCTGGCCCTGCCAGGGTGGGTCTGCTCCCTCTTCCCACCTGGGCAGAGCCACAGCCCCAGGACGCTCAGACGCGGAGGCCCGGCTGCGTGGCGGGGTGTCCTGGCTAGGCCCCCGGATGGAGGATGTTGGCGTAGTCGTGCAGGGCCTGGGGTGTGCTCCGCAGCTCTGTGGAGAAGACCCGCTTCACCTGGGGAGAAGGTGTGTGTGAGGGCAGCCGTAGCTGGCCAGGGCCTTCTGGGCCCCACCCGCCCAGGCGCCAGGCCCCACCTTGAAGAGGGTGATGGTGGCACCGTAGCTCACGCTGAGCAGGAACAGGGAGATGAAAACACAGGTGCTGGTCCACAGCCCATCCAGCTCGGCACTCTCCAGCTCTTCTGTGCACAGGTCCTGCAGGTCTAGCTCTGGGAGGATGGGCCAGTCAGTTCTCCCGGCCCAGGGAACCCCCACTGAGGCCCCCAGGAGAGGCGCTCCCTGCCCGGCCTCCTGTGGGACTTAGAGCCCCCGTCAGCCTTGGAGGGCTGGAGGCCCAAAGCCCACCAAGTCAGCTGGCAGCTCAGGGGATCCCGGTCTTCTGCCCACTCCTGACCTTGACTCTGTCCTCTGCCCCACCAGGCCAGGAGGCCTGGCCTGTTTCTCTCCCTCTACTTCTCCCATCTCTCCTGGCCCCAAACTTGGCCCCATGCGCCCCTCCCAGAGAATGCTGGGCCCTCATGAAGGGCTCTGACCCCAGGAGTCTTGGTGACGGTGACGAGTCTCTGAGGGCTGGCCCAGCTGAGCAGACTCTGAGCCTAGGCCTGTGGGGTCAGAGCAGCCTCCTGGTCTGGGGGATGGGCCCTGGCCCTCTCTGGGACCTTCACCAATTTGCTCGGCCTCATGCCTGTCTCTGGTCACCTGAGGTCAGTGGCCCTCCTCTATCACAGCCTGGGGTTGGGCTGGGTGGGCCTGGGGCAGGCCCTGGGTGCTGGGCCCACTCCTGTGCTCCTGCTCTGAGGAGGGCCTGGTGGGAAGGTGCCTGGGTGGGGAGGCATCTCCCTTGCAGAGGGCCGTGTGCCCTCCGCCTCCAGATGCCCTCTGTGGCTGTGTGGGTGTGCACAGGCCCAGCTGGCTGTGGCTGGGCATGTGATGGGGCCTGGGTGCACATGATGGCTCTAACCCCTTGTCCTCCAGGCTCTGGGCAGGGCGTGCAGCCTGCTCTGGGCTTGTGGTGGACCAGGAGAGCTCAGAGACTCTGTGGCTGTGTGGGTGTGCACAGGCCCAGCTGGCTGTGGCTGGGCATGTGATGGGGCCTGGGTGCACATGATGGCTCTAACCCCTTGTCCTCCAGGCTCTGGGCAGGGCGTGCAGCCTGCTCTGGGCTTGTGGTGGACCAGGAGAGCTCAGAGACCTGTGGTGCTGTGCTGGTCATTGTGGATCTGCCCGTTGCGAAGCCACTGCACCGAGATGTCCCCGGGGAAGAAGTTCTGGATCAGGCAGGTGAGGGTGAGCTTGTCCTGGCCCCCTTGCTCCTCAGGTGGCAGGAACACGTAGACCTCGGGGGGCATGCGCTTGCCTGTGGACAAAAGGTGTCAGCCCAACCTCCACTCTCTCTGACCACTAGGGAGGCCAGCCCACCTGCCCAGGCCCGTGACTTGCCGGGGGCCTTGGTGATGGACCGAATGATGGGCTTGGGCAGCTCAGGGTGTGTCACCGTGCATCGGTAGGTTTCGCCATCGATCCAGTCCTTGGCGTCCACTGGCAGGGTGGAGACGATGCTGAATGTAGCGTTGAGCTGCTTGTTGGCCTTCCAGGGGTCTGAGGTCACTGGCTTCTGGCTGTCCCGGGTCCAGACCACTGTCACGCCCTCTTTGCTTTCCAGGTCTACCACCCGACAGGTGAGCTTGGGCGCTGTGCGGACGTACAGGTCCAGAGGGCTGGGCGGGATCACAGCCCATCCAGCTCGGCACTCTCCAGCTCTTCTGTGCACAGGTCCTGCAGGTCTAGCTCTGGGCCAAAGGGGTGATTCCCAGGTCCAGGACATGAGTGCCTCTCTGGTGGGCCACCACTCAGCCACTGGGTGGGCCAGGGAGAGAGTGAAGAGGAGGGCCCGACAGGGTGTGCTCTCGTCCTGGGAAGCAGGTCTCGGGGCTCCACATGCGGGCTCTGGACCCTGGCTGCGGGTGGTCCAGCTCCCTGGGTGCTCTGGAACGAGGAGACCAGCTGACTGGCTCCGGGCTGCGGGAGCTACAGCCCATGCCTGTGTGACGGCGTCCCTCTCTGGGGCCTGTGGAGTCTCACGCTCTGGGGTGTCAGTCAGAGGAAGAAGACACTGGTCCCCTGAGCTGCAGGTTCCTCCTATAGGCACCCCCGGCCTCCGCCCAGGTCCCCAGGCACACTGGGTGCTGCCCCCTGCTTTGGTCCTCCCCATCCCAGCTGGGCACATTCGAGAAGTCCCTGCTGCTGTGACTGCTTTCTCCTGTGGTGGCTGCAGCCAGCCTGGCCCCGCTTACCTTGGACGGTCTTGTTGACCTGGGATGTCGACGATGGAGCATGGCCCACGCTGCAGGTGAAACTCTTCCTGGCCCACTCCCCTGGGTCGGACACGGTCAGCTGGCTGGTTCTGGCCAAGAGGCCGGAGCTGAGTTTGGCGGTGGGGAAGTCCAGGGTGCTCACATTCAGGGAGCCTGTGTCCCAGGTCACAGTCACTGGCTCTGGGAAGTAGCCTGTGACCAGGCAGCCCAGCGACATGGAGGTGGGCTCGCTGCAGCAGGGGCGCAAGGGGAAGACGGACGGCTTCTGGATGGAGGCTGCAGGACAGGGTCCAGGTCAGGCCGGCCTCAGACTACCATGCGACCCAGACTGGGGGCCCTGCTCCAGCCTAGGGGCCAGATGGCCAGGCTTGTGTAGGTCCAGTCCTCATTCTCTAACTCCGCCTCTTCCTCCCAAGCCCCAGGCCCAGGTGCCATTGGGACCCCTCCACCCCACCTCAAGGGCTGCAGGATCGACCCAGCCTCAGCCCTGAAGGCTGGGACAAAGGCTCTAGAACAGCAGAGGACCAGGCTGTTCCCCTAGGCTGAAGCCCAGGACCCAGACACCCCAGGACCCAGGGGCTGACCCAACCCCAGATCTCCTGGGACCCAGGGAACCACAGACCCCAGCAATTACCAGATTGTCCCTTTGTCTCTACCTGTATCCCCCATGGGGGCTGGGGACCCAGAGTCTTCCCCGACTACTAGTCTCTCCCTTCCCCCAGCCCAGAATGGTGGGATTACCATGGGGGGTCCCCTCCCTCTCCTGAGCTCTGCTCTAGGAGGCCTGGGCTCCTCAGATGTGAGCCCCTGGCTGGCCCTCCCTGCGTCTCAGCCCTTGCCTGCCCATCCAGGCTCCCCTGGGGCTCTGCCTCCCTGCCACCTCCTAGGGGAGGGTGGGAAGGCTGACCTGGACACCACAGGCTAGAGAACAGAGGCCACCTCACAGGCCACCACAGTCCCACCCACGGTTCACACACCTCTGTACCAGTCCCTGCCTTGTTGCAGGCTGGGCTTGGTCATAAAACCAGCTCTAGGCTCCTAAAGCCCAGTGTCCAGCCCAGCTCAGTCCCTTGCTCCACTCTGTCCCACTCTGCCCACCCCATCTAGTGAGCATGGTCCAGTAGACTTTATCCAGGACAGACAGAATCACTCCAGGGCAAACACACCAAGGACACATTTCACCACATCTAGTTCAACTTGGCCTAACAAAGACATGATCAGCTTAACAAAGTGGAGTTCAGTACCAGCCCAGCCCAGCCCAGTTCAGCTCAGCCCAGCCTTGACCAGCCCAGCTCAGCTCAGCCCAGCTCAGCTCAGCCCAGCCCAGCCCAGCCCAGCTCAGCCCAGTTCAGCTCAGCCCAGCTCAGTTCAGCCCTGAACCCCCACTGAGGCCCCCAGG
>KZ294558.1:1439114-1472682 GCA_002406435.1 Spermophilus dauricus
GTTCAGGGCCCACCTCTGAACACCCTGACCTCCCTGGCTGTGGGTCTGGCCCCGCCTGCCTGGTGCGGACTGCAGTCCTGTCTTCTTGGGTTGAGCATCAGGCTATTCCTCTCTCCTGCGCCAGTGCAGCCAAGGGATAACTGCAGGACTTGAGTGAACACGAGGCTTGGTCCTGTGCTAGATCCTGGGGCCAGCAGCCGTCTGTCATGTCCCTGGACAGACCCAAATGATGTGAGCCATTAGTGATCATCCTCATTATTTCTATGCCCAGCCATAGGACCTGGGGGAAGGCGCTCTGCCTCAGCGCCCTCAGCTAAAAGTGGGTGGGAAGCCCCGGGGCCTCGGCAGCCCTGGAAGTTCCCTTTTCTCTCTGTTCTCAGGAAGTCACCTGAGCAACGGCGTCTCAGGTGAGGCCCCTTTTCAGGGCAGGCACACGCCTGCTCTGGGTGAGACTCTCTCCTCTCTGCAGCCTGGCCCCAGGCATCCCCTGCAGGACTCTCATGTCAAAGACACTGGAGGGCTTGCAGTGGCCCTGCCTGCCCCTTGGGTCCTACTGCCTGGAAAGGCCGTGGCACCAGGCTTTGCCCTCTGGGTGTGAGGACAGGATGGGGGATGAGCCTGAGGCAGTGGGCCTGTGGGCCTCAGGCCTCGGATGTGGACACACAGGGCCTCCCTGGCTGCTGCCTTGTTCCTGTGTCAGCCTTGGAGCTGGTACCTTGAGGCGGTGATCTCACCCTGATGATCACCCCAGTAGCCCAGCATCCTGCGGCCCTGGCCCCCTCCTGTTGCTGTGCTGAGGGAACCAGGCACAGACTGGGCAGCAGGCCACCGAAGGCTGCAGAGGAGCCATGCAGAGGCTGGCCAGGGGCTTTGCAAGGCCGCAGCTGCTTCTGGGCCTGGGGCTGCTGCTGGGGTCCAGGGAAGATGTACCACCAAGATCTAGGGCCATGTGGACTGGGCGGTGGAGCTCAGAGGCCAGTGCCACATGAATGGGTGGACTAGGGCTATGGGCTGGGCAGGGCTTCCCTTCCGCTTTGAGTCCCCTGGAGGACCATGTGCACACCCAGGGAGGACACAGGCAACCTGAGCCTGGCTTGTCATCATGGGGTCCTGGGAGGGATGTGCAAAGTCTCTGGGGAGGGCCATCGGGACCTTGTCCCCTCCACCTAGGACTCCCAGTGTCAGTGGTCCCCATGCAGGGGTCTGAGGGCCGGGGCTCTGCAGGCTCAGTGCCCCCAGAGAGATTTTCAGACACATTGCTAGACCTCAGAAGGGATGCGGGTGGGATGGGTGACCAGCATGGTGGGCCAGGAACCTGGAGGGCCTGGGGGTGAGGTCTGGGGAGATCAGGCGTGGCCTGCCCTGTCCCTCCCTGATGGACAGTCCTTGGCCACCAGCCCAGCCGAGCTAGGGACAGGTGCTGTGTGGGAGGCTAAGGGGTAAAGCCCTGTTTCTTGGAAGCAGTTGTGGTTCCGAGGGAAACCACAGGGTGGGAGCCTCCTGCTCTCTGGGTCAGGTGGTGCCCGGCTGTGGCAGGCCCCCAGGGGAGGGCAGGGCTGCACCTGACCCACCTGGCATCCTCCTGCCGGCTGTCCCCAGGCTGCGGGCACAAGGGGCAGTGACCTTTGTGACCAGGCTGCCTGGCCCTTGGTTCTGCCTGACCCCGGGATGAGCTGGGCTCAGGTGCTGGGGCAGGGAGGGCCCCTGGGGAGGAGGAGCGGGCACCTGGAGCTCCTGAGGCCTCAGGTCCCACCGGGGCCCAGCTCTGGCCTCTGCTGTCCTCGGGGTGGCTCACAAAGTGAGTTTCAAAGGAGTGAGGTGCTTCGAGGTGGTCTCCTCTGAACACCCGGCCGGTGGGCGCATCTCCCACTGCTCTGGGTGTGCAGACCCTTCTCCAGCCACGGAGATGAGGCAGGACGGCACCCCATCGCCTGCTCCAGGCCCAAGGACGGGTCCTCAGCTATCCCCAGGGAGCGCGTGCTCTTGACTGACCCCGAGGGAGGGATTCTAAAGTGACCACTGTGGGTGGAAGCTGGCCAGAGGCTGTCAAGGTGTCTGGCTAAGCAGGATCAAGGCTCTGACTGGGCCTCTTGCAGAACTGGCCTCTGTCCTGCTGAGCACGAAGGCCGCGCTGGGCGTGTGCTCTTTGCTGTGGGCCTTGGGTGAGCACAGGCCTGGCTTTGGTGGTGACCAGGGGCCAGTGCTGGCTAAGGGCCAGCTTAGGTGTTTCTAGATCCTTCTGTCTAAGGAGCACCAACTGTTGGTGGCTGTAGCCGCCTTTGGATCCCCAGACTCAGTGGGATCCGGTCCCCAGCGGGTGTCTTTGCTTCTTGGTGGCCCTGGGTGCTCCCTTGGAGACTCAGGTGCTCCTCCCAGTCTCCATGTGTCTTCTTTTTTTTTAAAAAAATATTTATTTATTCATTTATTTTTAGTTTTGGCGGACACAACATCTTTGTATGTGGTGCTGAGGTTCGAACCCGGGCCGCGCGCGTGCCAGGCGAGTGCCCTACTGCTTGAGCCACATCTCCAGCCCCCCATGTGTCTTCTTGGGAAGGGAATTCTGGGAGCCTTCCCTGACTCCACAGCCCCCCACCTCCTGCTCCGCGCCTCCCAGGCCGGGTGGTCCGTGCCTCTGGGTGCCTGCTGTTTCCCTGGCTGCTCTCCAGGCTCTCTGACCTCGCTGTCCATCAGCCTGGTGGGACGGGGTGACGGACGCTGGCACCTCGTCAGAATTTCTGTATCCATAAGTCGGAGTTTCAGCCCATAAAAGAACCTGTGTGTTTTAAAGACTTTTCCAGCCCCATTTTTCTGGCCTCTGCTCTGGTGGGACTCCAATGTCACGTATTTTAGGAAGCTTCGTAGTGGATCACGGGATCTGGAGTCTCTTCATTTCTCCCAGTGTTTTTCTCCCTGTTCTCTGATGACGGGAAAGACTGCCTGGAGCAACGTCTTCAAATCTTCTGGCCTTCCCCATGCCTCTCCAGCCAGCTCTTAAGCTCAACAGGCTTTGATTCTTTAGATTTCTCTGCACTTTCATTTGTTTCTTGAGAATTTGCTGTTACAGATATTTTTGGTGGAGTTTCCCTATCTATTCACTCATTATGGTCATATTTTCTTTTTACGTATTTATCTTTTAGTTGTAGTTGGACACAATACCTTTATTCTGTATATTTATCTTTATGTGGAGTGGGATGGAACCCAAGCACTCTCCGCTGAGCCCCGCCAGCCCCATATGACCATGTTTTCCATTCAGCCTTTGACCACGGTGTTCTTTAAAATCCTGACTGAGGACTGGTCTGGTCTTCATCACGTGGAGACGGCTGTCCCAGAGCTGCGTTTCCGGGTGCATGAGGGTGGCACTTCCTTTTCTTTGCGTAGCTACAGCTGGTACGTGGTAGCGCCCAGCCTTGGGCCTTTTCGTGGCCCAGTGTTGGGATGGTGCCGGTCACTGCTCGGAGCCGTCCCTGGACTGGCCTGTACTGAGGGAGCTCAGTGTCCTGCACTCAGTGTCCTGAGTGCCCAGGGGCAGCTGGAGGCCTGTGTAAAGCCCGTTGGTTCTCTTGCCCAGTCTCCTGAGCCACTTGGGTTTCTCATTGATCTGTAGCGTTCTCCATCCATCCTGGCCCTGCTTCTCCAGCCACGTGCTGCCAGGAACGTGGCCCAGGAGAGACACCAACAGGATGGCTGTGCCCCAGTGGGAAGAGGCTGTGCCTGAAGCAGCTCTGGTCTCTGTGGGGCAGGGTGCCCTTCCTGGTCCTGGAGCTGCTGTCCCACTCTCTCCGTATAGAGATTGACAGAAGTGCCCCTTCTGTCTGGACAGGTGATGACTGACAGATGATTGACAGCAGTGCTCCTTCTGTCTGCACAGGTGATGACTGACAGATGATTGACAGCAGTGTCCCTTCTGTCTGCACAGGTGATGACTGATGGATGATTGACAGCAGTGCCCCTTCTGTCTGCACAGGTGATGACTGATGGATGATTGACAGCAGTGTCCCTTCTGTCTGGTCAGGTGATGACTAACAGATGATTGACAGCAGTGTCCCTTCTGTCTGCACAGGTGATGACTGATGGCTGATTGACAGCAGTGTCCCTTCTGTCTGGACAGGTGATGACTGATGGATGATTGACAGCAGTGTCCCTTCTGTCTGCACAGGTGATGACTGATGGCTGATTGAGAGCAGTGCTCCTTCTGTCTGCACAGGTGATGAGTGATGGATGATTGACAGCAGTGTCCCTTCTGTCTGCACAGGTGATGACTGATGGATGATTGACAGCAGTGTCCCTTCTGTCTGCACAGGTGATGACTGATGGATGATTGACAGCAGTGTCCCTTCTGTCTGCACAGGTGATGACTGATGGATGATTGACAGCAGTGTCCCTTCTGTCTGCACAGGTGATGACTGATGGATGATTGACAGCAGTGTCCCTTCTGTCTGCACAGGTGATGACTGATGGATGATTGACAGCAGTGTCCCTTCTGTCTGCACAGGTGATGACTGATGGATGATTGACAGCAGTGTCCCTTCTGTCTGCACAGGTGATGACTGATGGATGATTGACAGCAGTGTCCCTTCTGTCTGCACAGGTGATGACTGATGGATGATTGACAGCAGTGCCCCTTCTGTCTGCACAGGTGATGACTGATGGCTGATTGACAGCAGTGTCCCTTCTGTCTGCACAGGTGATGACTGATAGATGATTGACAGCAGTGCCCCTTCTGTCTGGACAGGTGATGACTGACAGATGATTGACAGCAGTGCTCCTTCTGTCTGCACAGGTGATGACTGACAGATGATTGACAGCAGTGCCCCTTCTGCCTGCATAGGTGATGACTGATGGCTGATTGAGAGCAGTGTCCCTTCTGTCTGCACAGGTGATGACTGATGGATGATTGACAGCAGTGCCCCTTCTGTCTGGACAGGTGATGACTGACAGATGATTGACAGCAGTGCCCCTTCTGTCTGCACAGGTGATGACTGATGATGATTGACAGCAGTGCTCCTTCTGTCTGCACAGGTGATGAGTGATGGATGATAGACAGCAGTGTCTCTTCTGTCTGGACAGGTGATGACTGACAGATGATTGACAGCATTGCTCCTTCTGTCTGCACAGGTGATGACTGACAGAATGATTGACAGCAGTGTCCCTTCTGTCTGTACAGGTGATGACTGATGGCTGATTGACAGCATTGGTCCTTCTGTCTGCACAGGTGATGACTGACAGAATGATTGACAGCAGTGTCCCTTCTGTCTGCACAGGTGATGACTGATGGATGATTGACAGCAGTGCTACTTCTGTCTGGACAGGTGATGACTGACAGATGATTGACAGCAGTGCCCCTTCTGTCTGCACAGGTGATGACTGACAGATGATTGACAGCATTGCCCCTTCTGTCTGCACAGGTGATGACTGATGGATGATTGACAGCAGTGCTCCCTCTGTCTGGACAGTTGAGAAAAGATGGATGATTGACAGCAGTGCCCCTTTGGTCTGGACAGTTGAGAACTGATGGATGATTGACAGCAGTGTTCCTTCTGTCTGGTCAGGTGACAACTGATGGATGGTTGACAACAGTGCCCCTTCACTCTGCAAGGTGATGATTGACAGATGATTGACAGCATTCCTCCTTCTGTCTGCACAGGTGATGACTGACAGATGATTGACAGCAGTGCCCCTTCTGTCTGCACAGGTGATGACTGATGGATGATTGACAGCAGTGCTCCTTCTGTCTGCAGAGGTGATGACTGATAGATGATTGACAGCCGTGTCCCTTCTGTCTGGACAGGTGATGACTGACGGCTGATTGACAGCAGTGTCCCTTCTGTCTGCACAGGTGATGACTGATGGATGATTGACAGCAGTGCCCCTTCTGTCTGCACAGGTGATGACTGATGGATGATTGACAGCAGTGCCCCTTCTGTCTGCACAGGTGATGACTGACAGATGATTTACAGTAGTGTCCCTTTTGTCTGCACAGAGGATGACTGATATATGATTGACAGCAGTGTCCCTTCTGTCTGCACAGGTGATGACTGATGGCTGATTGACAGCAGTGCCCCTTCTGTCTGGACAGGTGATGACTGATGGCTGATTGATAGCAGTGCCCCTTCTGTCTGCACAGGTGATGACTGATGGATGATTGACAGCAGTGTCCCTTCTGTCTGTACAGGTGATACTGACAGATGATTGACAGCAGTGTCCCTTCTATCTGCACAGGTGATGACTGATAGATGATTGACAGCAGTGTCACTTCTGTCTGGAGAGGTGATGACTGACAGATGATTGACAGCAGTGCTCCTTCTGTCTGCACAGGTGATGACTGATGGCTGATTGACAGCAGTGTCCCTTCTGTCTGGACAGGTGATGACTGATGGATGATTGACAGTAGTGTCCCTTCTGTCTGCACAGGTGATGACTGACAGATGATTGACAGTAGTGTCCCTTCTGTCTTCAAAGGTGATGACTGACAGATGATTGACAGCAGTGCCCCTTCTGTCTGCATAGGTGATGACTGATGGATGATTGACAGCAGTGTCCCTTCTGTCTGCACAGGTGATGACTGATGGATGATTGACTGCAGTGTCCCTTCTGTCTGGACAGGTGATGACTGACAGATGATTGACAGCAGTGTCCCTTCTGTCTGCATAGGTGATGACTGATGAATGATTGACAGCAGTGCCCCCTCTGTCTGCACAGGTGATGACTGATGGATGATTGACAGTAGTTCCCTTCTGTCTGAACAGGTGATGACTGATGGATGATTGACAGTAGTGCCCCTCTGTCTGCACAGGTGATGAGTGATGGATGATTGACAGCAGTGTCCTTTCTGTCTGGACAGGTGATGAGTGATGGCTGATTGACAGCAGTGTCCATTCTGTCTGCACAGGTGATGACTGATGGATGATTGACAGCAGTGTCCCTTCTGTCTGTACAGGTGATGACTGATGATGATTGACAGCAGTGCCCTTCTGTCTGCACAGGTGATGACTGACAGATGATTTACAGTAGTGTCCCTTTTGTCTGCACAGAGGATGACTGATAGATGATTGACAGTAGTGTCCCTTCTGTCTGCACAGGTGATGACTGACAGATGATTGACAGTAGTGTCCCTTTTGTCTGCACAGAGGATGACTGATAGATGATTGACAGCAGTGTCCCTTCTGTCTGCACAGGTGATGACTGATGGATGATTGACAGCAGTGCCCTTCTGTCTGCACAGGTGATGACTGATGGATGATTGACAGCAGTGCCCTTCTGTCTGCACAGGTGATGAGTGACAGATGATTGACAGCAGTGCCCCTCTGTTTGCACAGGTGATTACTAATGGATGATTGACAGCAGTGCCCTTCTGTCTGCACAGGTGATGACTGATGTATGATTGACAGCAGTGTCCCTTCTGTCTGCATAGGTGATGACTGATGGATGATTGACAGCAGTGTCCCTTCTGTCTGCACAGGTGATGACTGATGGCTGATTGACAGCAGTGTCCCTTCTGTCTGTACAGGTGATGAGTGACAGATGACTGACAGCAGTGTCCCTTCTGTCTGCACAGAGGATGACTGATAGATGATTGACAGCAGTGTCCCTTCTGTCTGCACAGGTGATGACTGATGGATGATTGACAGCATTTCCCTTCTGTCTGAACAGGTGATGACTGATGGATGATTGACAGCAGTGCCCCTCTGTCTGCACAGGTGATGAGTGATGGATGATTGACAGCAGTGTCCTTTCTGTCTGGACAGGTGATGAGTGATGGCTGATTGACAGCAGTGTCCATTCTGTCTGCACAGGTGATGACTGATGGATGATTGACAGCAGTGTCCCTTCTGTCTGTACAGGTGATGACTGATGATGATTGACAGCAGTGCCCTTCTGTCTGCACAGGTGATGACTGACAGATGATTTACAGTAGTGTCCCTTTTGTCTGCACAGAGGATGACTGATAGATGATTGACAGTAGTGTCCCTTCTGTCTGCACAGGTGATGACTGATGGATGATTGACAGCAGTGCCCTTCTGTCTGCACAGGTGATGAGTGACAGATGATTGACAGCAGTGCCCCTCTGTTTGCACAGGTGATTACTAATGGATGATTGACAGCAGTGCCCTTCTGTCTGCACAGGTGATGAGTGACAGATGATTGACAGCAGTGTCCCTTCTGTTTGCACAGGTGATGACTGATGGATGATTGACTGCAGTGCCTCTTCTGTCTGGACAGGTGCCGATTGATGGATGATTGACAGCAGTGTCCCTCCTATCTGGACAGGTGATGACTGATGGATGGTTGGCTGCAGTGCTCCTTCTGTCTATCTATACAGGTGACAACTGACAGATGGTTTACAGCAGTGCCCTGTTTACTGGACAGGTGATGGTTGACAGATGAGTGACAGAGGTGCCTCCTCTGTCTGTACAGGTGACAATTGACAGATGATTGACTGCAGTGTCCATTCTGTCTGCATAGGTGATGAATGACGGATGGTTTGCAGAATTGCCCCTGAAGGTCCCTTCTGTAGGCAGGTGTGAGTGTGTCCTGAGTGTCACTGTGTGTGTGTGGGTGTGTGTGTCCTCTGAAGGTCCCTGTGCAGGCAGGTGTGTGTGTGCCCTGATTGTCCCTGTGTGTGTGTGTGTCCCCTGAAGGTCCCTGTGCTGGCAGGCATGTGTGTGCCCTGATTGTCCCTGTGTGGGTGTGTGTGTGTGTCCCCTGAAGGTCCCTGTGTAGCAGGTGTGTGTGGGCCCTGATTGTCACTGTGTGTGTGGGTGTGTGTGACCCCTGAAGGTCCCTGTGCAGGCAGGTATGTGTGCGCCCTGATTGTCCCTGTGTGGGTGTGTGTGTGTCCCCTTAAGCTCCCTGTGCAGGCAGGTGTGTGTGTGCCCTGATTGTCACTGTGTGTGTGTGTGTGTGTGTGTCCTTGAAGGTCCCTGTGCAGGCAGGCATGTGTGTGCCCTGATTGTCACTGTGTGTGTTTGGTGTGTGTGTCCCCTGAAGGTACCTTTGCAGGCAGGTGTGTGTGTGCCCTGATTGTCATTGTGTGTGTGTTTGTGTCTTTTCTGAAGGTCCCTGTGCAGGCAGGTGTGTGTGTGCCCTGATTGTCCCTGTGTCTGTGTGTGTGTGTGTGTGTGTCCCCTGAAGGTCCCTGTGTGGGTGGCGTGAGTGTGCCCTGATTGTCCCTGTGTGTGTGTGTGTGTGTGTGTCTTCCCTGTAGGTCCCTTTGTGGGTGGCGTGAGTGTGCCCTGATTGTCCCTGTGTGTGTGTGTGTGTGTGTGTCTTCCCTGTAGGTCCCTGTGTGGGTGCCGTGAGTGTGCCCTGATTGTCACTGTGTGTGTGTGTGTGTGTGTGTGTCTTCCCTGTAGGTCCCTGTGTGGGTGGCGTGAGTGTGCCCTGATTGTCACTGTGTGTGTGTGTGTGTGTGTGTCTTCCCTGTAGGTCCCTGTGTGGGTGGCGTGAGTGTGCCCTGATTGTCACTGTGTGGGTGGGTGTGTGTCCCCTGAAGTCCCTGTGCAGGCAGGCGTGTGTGTGACCTGAGTGTCCCTGAGTGGGTGTGTGTGTCCCCTGACGGGCTCTGTGGGCAGGGTGCTGGCTGGCTGGTGTCCTGTGGGCTCATGACCGGATCCTGCCTTGCATTCCAGGTGCTGTGGTCATGGAGGTGGCAGAGCGCAGGGTGTCCCTGCTGGGCCTCCTGTCTTGGGTGTGGCGAGGCTGTGGGGACCTGGCTGAGGCAGGACGAGGACTGGGTTCTGGGCTGTGTCCCCTCAGCAGTGGGGTGGCAGGATAACGGGGCTGGGTCCCTGGCCTTCTCAGGAGTGGGCGGGGTGGAGTAGAACCCCTAGGGGTTGCTGTGGGGTCTGTGGGGCACAGCGTCAGAACCGGCTCTGAGCGGGAGGAGACACTCAGAGGCCTGGGGAGGCCCAGTCTGAGTCTTGTGCCCCTCCTCACCCTCCCCCTGCAAGCTCCTGGGTCCCTGGGCACCCACTGCCTCCTGGGGCCCTGGCCTGTCCTCCTCAGCCTGGCCTGGCCCTCCATCCTTGGCCTCTGTCCCCTGCTGAGTGCTCAGGGAGCCTTAGCAGCCCCTGTGCTGGGTGTTGGTGGACCAAACTCTGTCCCTGACCCATGGTGACAGGTCCTTCCTGCAGTCCGCCCAGAGCCCGCCCTGCTGCTCTGCGACTCCCTGGGGCACGAGTGGTGAGCCGTGGCAGTGTGGGCTCTGCACCTGAGGCCAGCGCTGCTGCAGACACGTGTACCCAGATGGCTCCTCTCCTTCCAAGTCCATCCGTCCACTCTGCATGCCAGGCCCTCCATGGGTGCCACACCTGGGTGTCACACCAGGACACCACAGTGGACATCACCCATGATGTCACAGTAGTGCCACATGCAGATGTCACACCACGTGCAGCACACCAAAGGTGCACAGATAGGTGTCACACATGGAAGCCACACAGGGCTGTCCAGGCAGGGCACCTGAGTGGGCCTAGGGACACGCCTGTGAGGCAGCGCCTGGAGCCTGGGCTGGTCCCAGGCTGCAGGGACAGGTGGTTCCCGGGGCCAAGCTGGGCCGACCCTGAGAGGCCCAGGTGGTCTGTAGGATGGTGAGAACTGGGGGTGGGGGCCCCTGTGCGGGGGCCTCAGGAGGTGGCAGGAGGCAGACTTGGGCTCCCACAGGTGCAGAGCTGAGGAGGGGCCTGGGCTGGGTTGCTCTGGAGGGGCTGGGCCGTCCGTTCTGGGCCTTTGTGTCCAGGAGCAAGACCATGGGGTTGGTTGAGGCTTGAAACAACATGAGGTCCCCCCACAGGCTCAGCAGCTGGAGGCTGACACTCTGTCCAGGGGAGGGATGCGGGAGGCAAGGACAGGCATGGGGAGGAGCGGGGGCCCATGGCCGGTCTGGTCTCAGTTATTTGATTAGGTGAAGGAGAAGCAGAGTGTGGACTGAGTCCACGTTGTTGTGTCCCAGATGGGTGAGCAGGACACAAGAGCAGCAGGTGTGGGAGTGGTCATGTCTATTGGCCTGGCAGTTCTCAGGCATGGTGTAGGCAGCCCCTGCTCCTGCACGTGGGGGGTGCTCGCTCCCGAAGCACGGGCTGGAAAGTCCCCCAGCTGGGTCTCTGTCTCCCAGTGTCCAGCAGCGTCTTCCAGGACCCGAGCGGCCACTCTGCAGCATCTCCTGGGGAGGGAGGACAGAGCCTGATGTCGACACAGTGCCGTCCACAGACACAGCTGGCCTCCTATGGGAAGCTGAGTGGCCCCTGGCAATTCTTTGCCTCCTGGACTCTGCAGAGCCCCTTCGCCCTCACCACTGCCTGTATGTCTCAGAGGGAAGTTGAGCTGGGCTGGCCGTGGACTCTCCGTGTTCCTCTGGGCTGCCCTCGCATGCCAGGCTGTGTTCCCTGGTCTCTGCAAACGCCCCCACCCTGTGCCCCTGCCTGCTGCTCTTGGCACCTGGGCGCCCTGGGGGCTGAGTGGCCCTAGCATGGGTAGCACCTGCCCTGGAGGGGGTGTGTGGGACTTGGGACTTGGAGCTGATGCTGGGGATGTCAGGGTGGGACGGCGCATTTGCAAGAGAGGAGGCAGGGTGGTGGTGGGCTGAGTTGTGCCTCCACACCCACATGCTGAGGTTGTGACCCAGGACCTCAGGATGAGCCACACTGGGATGGGCTCACCAGGGTGGGCCTGAGGCCCTAGGACTGTGTCTGCGGAAGAGGAGACCAGGACTCCCACAGGCACAGGGGGCAGCCTCTGTGGACACAAGGAGAAGACCGTGAGTGCAAGCCAGGGAGAGAGGCCCAGGCCTGCCCTGCTTCTACCCAGGAGCCCTGGACTCCGGGACACTGTGGATAGCGTCTGTTGCTGGAGTGTCCAGCCTGCATCCTGTCATGGCTTCCAGAGCTGACTGTGCAGCACGCACACCTCCTGCCTGGTGTGGCCAGCTGGGGAGACCCTGCTTGGCCACCTGCTTCCCAGGTCTCCCCAGAGTGACCTGGTCAGGCACAGGCAGCATCCAGCTAGGAGGAGGGTGCCTGCATGTAGGAAAGGCCTTGGGAGCAGGGGTGGCGGCCAGGCAAGGCGAGGCTGCAGGAGGGAGGGCCGGACAGGCCTGGCCTGGCCTTGTGGCTTCCCCTCGTGCCTGATGGCGGGGCTGGTGGACACAGCAGAGCACAGAGTCCCAGGGTGTTTAAAGGATGTTTAATGTCACTCTGAAAAAAACCTGAAAAGACTTTATGGGTTTCCTGTAAACGAGAAGGAGAAAGCTACCAAAGCCAAAAGTATACAGTTCCTGAGCCACTGTCCTGAGCCCCCTGGGAGGTCCTGCTGTTCTCTCCTATTAAATCCAGAAGTGTGCAGGTCCTGGGCCACTGCCCTGAGCACCCCCTGGGAGGCCCCTCTGTTCTCTCCTATTAAAGCCAGAAGTGTGCAAGTCCTGGGCCACTGTCCTGAGCCCCTGGGAGATCCTGCTGTTCTCTCCTATTAAATCCAGAAGTGTGCAGGTCCTGGGCCACTGCCCTAAGCCCCCTTGGGAGGTCCTACTCTTCTCTCCTATTAAATCCAGAAGTGTGCAGGTCCTG
Source organism: Spermophilus dauricus (assembly GCA_002406435.1). NCBI lineage: Eukaryota > Metazoa > Chordata > Mammalia > Rodentia > Sciuridae > Spermophilus > Spermophilus dauricus. Next base: position 1,451,672 of record KZ294558.1, read on the forward strand.
GGCCACTGCCCTGAGCCCCCCTGGGAGGTCCTACTGTTCTCTCCTATTAAATCCAGAAGTGTGCAGGTCCTGGGCCACTGTCCTGAGCCCCCTGGGAGGTCCCTCTGTTCTCTCCTATTAAATCCAGAAGTGTGCAGGTCCTGGGTCACTGTCCTGAGCCCTTGGGAGGTCCTACTGTTCTCTCCTATTAAATCCAGAAGTGTGCAGGTCCTGGGCCACTGTCCTGAGCCCCCCTGGGAGGCCCCTCTGTTCTCTCCTATTAAATCCAGAAGTGTGCAAGTCCTGGGTCACTGTCCTGAGCCCCCCTGGGAGGTCCCTCTGTTCTCTCCTATTAAATCCAGAAGTGTGCAGGTCCTGGGCCACTGTCCTGAGCCCCCTGGGAGGTCCCTCTGTTCTCTCCTATTAAATCCAGAAGTGTGCAAGTCCTGGGCCACTGTCCTGAGGCCCCTGGGGAGGCCTCTCTGCTCTTTGTTGTGTTTTTTGCTCTCTGGAAACTCTGACTCGGTGTTTGCTCCTAGTAGTGATGGCACAAACAGATCCTGGGGCCTCTGTCCGTCATCACTGCCCACCAGCCGTGGCCTCCCAGGCCCTGGGCTCTCTGAAGGGGCTTCTCGTCCAACTGCTGTCTGTGGCCTGGCTGTGTCCTGGCCTCCTGTGCCCCACTCTCTGCCTGGTGCTCTCAGCAGCCTCAGTCCATGCCTGGGCTGCCTCGACACTGTCCAGCCGCTCTCCTAGAGGGACACCTGCCTGATGCCCTCCCTCTCAGGTGGTCTCTGCCCTAGCACTCTCAAGGCCTCCCGGAATGGCCACATGTGCCCAGGTCCTTCTGAGTGGTCTCCCTGGTGTGGAGCTGGGTCCCACTGTGGGAAGTGGCATCCTGGACCCACCCCAGTTGCCCCCATGCAGAGAGGGTCCGAGGTGCTGTCCTGTGGGTAGAACCCCACCTCTGAAGTGGGTGGGCCAAGAGGAGGGGTCAGTGCACAGAGACCCCATCACACAGGAGGCTGCTTCCCAGGAGCCAGAGAGACTCGGGGATTGCAGAATGACCCAAGACGGGGCTTGGCGCGGCACGGGCGGGAGTGAAGGCCATCTGAGTGACCGCAGGAAGCCCTTCCCGAGGCTCCCCTGTTGGGGAGTGTTGGCCCAGAGCTTCCCAGCTCAGGTGGAGAGGTCCCCACTCAGTGTTCTGAGGACTTCACCTTCTCTCTCAAGAAACCCTGCAGTGGGGAGTGGACAGTGCAAAGCTGTCTCTGCCCTCGTGGACTTCAGCAAGCTGACCTCGGCCTCCTCTCAGGTGAGTGGCTTTCCCCCTGAGGGCAGCGATGTCCTGGTGAGGTGCGATTGTCCCCTGCTGGCCCTGTCCAGTGTCTTGGGCCAGGGGTGGTCTGTGTCCATGCTGCTGAGGTCTGGGTGGGGATAGAGCCTGCTCTCCAGAGGTCCTCAAAGGGCAGGAGCAGGGCTGCAGGGTCAGTGAGTCGCAGGGTCAGAGGGCAATGAGGTCCAAGAGCAGGGCGTGGCTGGGGAGCCAGGCTGATGGCCATGATGGATGTCCTCCAGGGTCTGGGAGGCCCTGGGCCCTTGCGGGGACAGTGTGAGGATTGCGGGGGATGGTGTGGGGAATAGGGTTGGAACAGTGTGGGGACAGGTGAGAATAATGAGGAAATGTTGGAGATAATGGAGGGGACAGGGTGGGGGACAGTGTGAGGACAGTTGGGGGACAGGATGGCAACAGTTAGGACAGTGGGGGACAGGGTGTGGACAGTGAGGGGAGAGTGGGACAGGGTGGAGGACAGCATGAGGGATTGGGTAGGGGACAATTTGGGTAATTGCATGGGGTACAGGGTAGGGACAGGTGGAGGACAGGTTGGGCACAATGTCGGGAGATGTGGAGGCAGGTGGGGAGCAGGGTGGAGACACGTTGGGAAAAGTGTGGTGGACAGCATGGAGCTCATAGTGGACACAGCATGGGACACAGCATGTGGGACATCATGGGGACAGCATGGGACACATCATGGGACAGTGTGAAGATTGTATGGGGACAGCATGGGACACACCATGGGATAGTGTGGAGATGGCATAGGGACAGCATGGGGATAGCATGGGGCACATCGTGGGACAGTGTGGAGATGGCACAGGGACAGCATGGGGACAGCATGGGACACATTGTGGGACAGTGTGGAGATGGCCAGGGACAGCGTGGGGACAGCATGAGACACATTGTGGGACAGTGTGGAGATGGCCAGGGACAGCGTGGGGACAGCATGGGACCCACCATGGGACAGTGTGGAGATGGCCAGGGACAGCGTGGGGACAGCATGAGACACATTGTGGGACAGTGTGGTGATGGCACAGAGACAGCATGGGGATAGCATGGGACATATCGTGGGACAGTGTGGAGGTGGCACAGGGACAGCGTGGGGACAGGATGGGACACACAATGGGACAATGTGGAGATGGCATGGGGACAGTGTGGGGACAGCATGGGACACACCATGGGGCAGTGTGGAGATGGCATGGGGACAGTGTGGGGACAGCATGGGACACATCATGGGACAGTGTGGAGATGGCATGGGGACAGTGTGGGGACAGCATGGGACACATCGTGGGACAGTGTGGAGGTGGCACAGGGACAGCATGGGGACAGGATGGGACACACCATAGGACAGTGTGGAGATGGAATGGGGACAGTGTGTGGATAGCATGGGACACACCATGGGACAGTGTGGAGATGGCACAGGGACAGCGTGGGGATAGCATGGGACACACCAAGGGACAGTGTGGAGATGGCACAGGGACAGCGTGGGGACAGCATGGGACACACCATGGGACAGTGTGGAGATGACACAGAGACAGTGTGTGGATAGCATGGGACACATTGTGGAACAGTGTGGAGATGGCACAGGGACAGCGTGGGGACAGCATGAGACTCACCATGGGACAGTGTGGAGATGGCACAGGGACAGCGTGGGGATAGCATGGGACACACCGTGGGTCAGCGTGGAGATTGTATGGGGACAGCGTGGGGATAGCATGGGACACACCAAGGGACAGTGTGGAGATGGCATAGGGACAGCGTGGGGACAGCATGGGACATACCATGGGACAGTGTGGAGATGACACAGAGACAGCGTGGGGATAGCATGGGACACATCGTGGGTCAGCGTGGAGATTGTATGGGGACAGCGTGGGGATAGCATGGGACACACCATGGGACAGTGTGGAGATGGCACAGGGACAGCGTGGGGACAGCATGGGACACACCATGGGACAGTGTGGAGATGACACAGAGACAGCGTGTGGATAGCATGGGACACATTGTGGAACAGTGTGGAGATGGCACAGGGACAGCGTGGGGACAGCATGAGACTCACCATGGGACAGTGTGGAGATGGCACAGGGACAGCGTGGGGATAGCATGGGACACACCGTGGGTCAGCGTGGAGATTGTATGGGGACAGCGTGGGGATAGCATGGGACACACCAAGGGACAGTGTGGAGATGGCATAGGGACAGCGTGGGGACAGCATGGGACATACCATGGGACAGTGTGGAGATGACACAGGGACAGCGTGGGGATAGCATGGGACACATCGTGGGTCAGCGTGGAGATTGTATGGGGACAGCGTGGGGATAGCATGGGACACACCAAGGGACAGTGTGGAGATGGCATAGGGACAGCGTGGGGACAGCATGGGACATACCATGGGACAGTGTGGAGATGACACAGGGACAGCGTGGGGATAGCATGGGACACATCGTGGGTCAGCGTGGAGATTGTATGGGGACAGCGTGGGGATAGCATGGGACACACCATGGGACAGTGTGGAGATGACACAGAGACAGCGTGTGGATAGCATGGGACACATCACGGGACAGTGTGGAGATGGCATGGGGACAGTGTGGGGACAGCATGGGACACATCGTGGGACAGTGTGGAGATGGCATGGGGACAGTGTGGGGACAGCATGGGACACATCGTGGGACAGTGTGGAGATGACACAGGGACAGCGTGGGGACAGCATGGGGCACATCGTGGGACAGTGTGGAGATGGCACAGGGACAGCGTGGGGACAGCATGGGACATACCATGGGACAGAGTGGAGATGGCATGGGGACAGTGTGGGGACAGCATGGGACACACCATGGGACAGTGTGGAGATGGCATGGGGACAGCGTGGGGATAGCATGGGACACATCATGGGACAGTGTGGAGATGGCATGGGGACAGTGTGGGGACAGCATGGGACACACCAAGGGACAGTGTGGAGATTGTATGGGGACAGCATGGGGACAGCATGGGGCACACCATGGGACAGTGTGGAGATGGCACAGGGACAGCTTGGGGATAGCATGGGACACATCATGGGATAGTGTGGAGATGGCACAGGGACAGCGTGGGGACAGGATGGGACACACCATGGAACAGTGTGGAGATGGCACAGGGATAGTGTGGGGACATCATGGGACACATCATGGGACAGTGTGGAGGTGGCACAGGGACAGCGTGGGGACAGGATGGGGCACACCATGGGACAGTGTGGAGATGGCATGGGGACAGTGTGGGGACAGCATGGGACACACCATGGGACAGTGTGGAGATGGCATGGGGACAGTGTGGGGACAGCATGGGACACATCGTGGGACAGTGTGGAGATGGCATGGGGACAGCATGGGGACAGCATGGGACATATCGTGGGACAGTGTGGAGATGGCATGGGGACAGCGTGGGGATAGCATGGGACACATCATGGGACAGTGTGGAGATGGCATGGGGACAGTGTGGGGACAGCATGGGACACACCAAGGGACAGTGTGGAGATTGTATGGGGACAGCATGGGGACAGCATGGGGCACACCATGGGACAGTGTGGAGATGGCACAGGGACAGCTTGGGGATAGCATGGGACACATCATGGGATAGTGTGGAGATGGCACAGGGACAGCGTGGGGACAGGATGGGACACACCATGGAACAGTGTGGAGATGGCACAGGGATAGTGTGGGGACATCATGGGACACATCATGGGACAGTGTGGAGGTAGCACAGGGACAGCGTGGGGACAGGATGGGGCACACCATGGGACAGTGTGGAGATGGCATGGGGACAGTGTGGGGACAGCATGGGACACACCATGGGACAGTGTGGAGATGGCACAGGGACCGCATGGGGATAGCATGGGACACACCATGGGACAGTGTGGAGATGGCCAGGGACAGCATGGGGATAGCATGGGACACACCAAGGGACAGTGTGGAGATGGCACAGGGACAGCTTGGGGATAGCATGGGACACATCATGGAACAGTGTGGAGATGGCCAGGGACAGCGTGGGGACAGGATGGGACACACCATGGGACAGTGTGGAGACGCACAGGGACAGCATGGGACAGCATGGGACATATCATGGGACAGTGTGGAGATGGCATGGGGACAGTGTGGGGATAGCATGGGACACATCGTGGGACAGTGTGGAAATGTCCAGAGACAGTGTGGGGACAACATGAGACACATCGTGGGACAGTGTGGAGATGGCACAGGGACAGCGTTGGGACAGCATGGGACACATCACGGGACAGTGTGGAGATGGCATGGGACACATTGTGGGACATCATGGGGACAGCATGGGATACAACGTGGGACAGTGTGGAAATGGCATGGGAATAGTATGGGGATGGCACGGGATACATCATGAGAGTGTGGAGATGGCATGGGGACAGTGAGAAACAGCATAGGACACGGGGGATGGCATGGGGACAGCACGGGGACAGTGTGGCCGACCTTGAAGAGAGTGACAGTGGCACTGTAGCACACGCTGAGCAGGAAGAGGCTGATGAAGATGGTGAGGGTCGTCCACAGCCCGTCCAGCTCCCCGTCCTGGGCCTCTGCACAGCTCTCATCCAGGCTGAGCTCTGGACAGGGAGGGGGTGGTCAGTGTGTGGCGCCAAGGTGGGACCTGGGAGCTGCCTCCCGGGGGCCAGGAGAAGGGCCGCTGGGCTGGGCCAGCAGTGCGCGTACTGGGGCCAGGTTTCCCTGGTGGCCTTCTCTGGTGGGCCTCAGCCCCCGGCTCCTCCCACTGGGGCCCAGCTCATCCAGACCCCCTGGCTGTGGACGGTGCCTGGACTTCATGGGAGCTCCTTGCTGCGAGCTCCAGGCGTCAGTGCTGGGGCTGGCCAGGCAGCACTGGGCCTGTGACCCTTCAGGGATGTCCCTGCAGCCTGAGTGGCCCCTGCTTATTCAGTGGTGACCAGGCCAGGGGCTGGAGAGATGGCAGAGCCTGTCCCTGGTGTGGCCCCAGCTACGGGGATGGTCTGTGCTGGGGAGGGAGCTGGATCTTGTGGTAAGGGGTGTGTGCCTGTGTGGGGGTCAGTGTGGTGTCGGGCCTGGGTGTGTCAGGGTTTGGGTGTAGGTGCCTCCTGAGAGGAGGCTGGGATCTGAGCTGGTCAGTGTGTGAGGCCGTGGGTGAGCCTGTGTGCTTGTGGGTGTTCAGTGAGCGGACACTTGCTGGCTCTGGGTGTGTGCGTGTTGCCCGTGTGAGGCCCCAGTGTGCATGAGTGTGGGCAGGTGCCATGTGGGTTGGTCCAAAGGGTCTGGGTTCTGTGTCTGTGTGGTTTTCTGGACAGTCCCTCCCTTGGGCCATTCAGGGCTGCCGGAAGTGGGTATTCCCAGGAGTGGGCTGTGCATGGAGGGCCTATCCCCACTCCCATGGCTAGTCAACCCCTGCATGGACACAGAGAGACCCTTGGACAGGGAATCAGGACACAAGGACAGTCTCTGACAGGGGGCTGTGTCCTTTCCTGGGGGCTCCTGAGAGGTATCTCCCTGATCAGCCAGAGTTGCTGGGGCTGGGGAAGGTCTGGGAGAGGCTCAGCCTCTGGCCAAGCCTCGTGCCCTGCGGGGGCAAACCCCAGCCAGCTGGGCAGACACTGGCTCTGGGTCTGGCCATGTGGGACCCCTCCCTCTCTCCAGCCGTGACAACTTGGGCCTCGGAGGCAGCCTGGCCGACAGCCCTCAGCCCAGGTGTGCCAAGAGCTCTCTGCCTCAGAAAGAACCAGGATAGTCTCACAGGGTCCCAGGGCAGGCTGGGTGCTTTATTGACGCGGGCAGGTGAGGGAAGGTGACAGTGTCCTCGTGGGGTGAGGACTCGCCAGGCTCATTTACCCGGGGACCGCGACAGGGTCTTCTGGGTGAAGTGGTTGTGCAGAGCCTCGTGCATCACTGAGCACGTGAATTGGTCTCCTCGCTGCCAACTGTTCCTGTCCACCCTGAGCTTGCTGTAGAGGAAGTAGGTCCCGTCGGAGTCCAGGACGGGCTCTGTGGTCCTGTATTCCGTCTCCGGCTGCCCCTGTTTCTCCCACTCCACAGAGATGTCGGCAGGATAGAAGCCTTGGATGTAGCAGGTCAGACTGACGGTGTTCTTGGTCAGCTCCTCCTGGGCCGGGGGCAAGACGTACACCTCTGGCGCCCGGGGTTGCCCTGTGGAACAGAGGTCAGCACAGAGGTCACTGACAGGGCAGTGGCGGGCTGAGCCAGGCTCCATGTGACCGGGCAGCCCCATGCCCTGCCCTGCCCGCTGCCCTCTCCCACCTTTGACTTTGGAGATGGTCTTCTCGATGGGGGAGGGCAGGGCTTTGTTGTTGACCTTGCACTTGAACTTCTTGCCATTCAGCCAGTCCTGGTGCTTGATGGGGAGGACACTGACCACGCGGAATGTGCTGTTGTACTGCCTCTCCTGTGGCTTCGTCTCAGCTGTGTTCACCTCCACGTTGTCCACATACCAGTTGAACTGGACCTCGGGGTCTTCCTGGCTCACATCTACCACCACGCATGTGACCTTGGGGGTCAGGGAGATCATGAGCGTGTCCTTGGGCTTTGGGGGGAAGATGAAGACGGATGGTCCCCCCAGGATTTCAGGAGCTAGTGTGGGAGAGATGGAGGACACGGGTCAGCACCTGGGGCCTGCCCTCTGCCTGAGACTTCTATGGGCACCCGTCCCGCTCCTTTGGCTTAGGGCAAGGCCTGGTGACTTACATGGACATGGCGGACATGTTGGAAATGTTGGGATATTACAGGGAGCTGCAGGAGAGAAGGATGGGGTTACTGAGGTCTGGAGGAGGAAGGCACCCACAGAGACAGGGTGAGTTTTGTTTTGGACGCGCTCAGGTTAGGGCCAGGCTGCTCTTGGGTTTGGCTCTTGCCAGGCCTATGACCAGTGCCCAGGAACCAACACGTGGGCATCCAGACTGTGTCTGCCCTGGGCCTGGTGGAGACAGAGCACTCTCCCTGAGCATGAGGCATGGCAGAGTTCTCCAGGTGGCACAGACCTGCCTGACTTCCAGAGGACCCCTCCCCGTGCAGGCTGTCCCCTTACCAATGGTCTTGTCCACCTTGGTGCTGCTGGCCGGGTGGGCTACATTGCAGGTGACGGTCTGGCTGGGCCAGGTGCTGGTGGGCACAGTCACCATGCTGGTGACAGAGTAGAGCCCTGACTGCAGGACAGCTGGGAATGTGCGGATTCCACTGGACAGGGATCCTGAGTTCCATGTCACAGTCACCGGCTCAGGGAAGTAGCCCTTGACCAGACAGCCCAGGTTCACTGAGGAGCCAGATGTGTCTCCAGAGCTGGGGGCCAGGGGGAAGACTGATGGGGACGTGGTCGAAGCTGCAAGAGAGAAGATACTGAGTGAGCTGTGCTGGACGCAGATGGACCCAGGCCCACAGAAGGTCCGCTGTCCTTGGCTCTCCCCAAGCATCAGGCAGGGTCTGTTGTCGGGGTTTGTGGGCATCAGGTACCCACCTGGTAGGCCCTACCTCCCTAGGTGATCCCCCACCTCAAGGATGCCCAGGCCAGGCCAGACCTCTCCTGATGGGCTTCCAGAAGGACACAGAGCCAACTGTGCAGTTAGCCCTGTGTGCCACCCCCTGCCCTTGTGGGAGAGGCTGCACGCGGGTCCTTTAGCATCTGATGACCACTGGACCTGTGTGGCCCTGGGGCCCCCAGCCCCTTCGAGCTCCTGGGGCTTCCCGGACACCTCCAGCACCCCACCTGCCCCAGCTAAGCTGCAACTGCTCTGCCAAGTTACCCTGACCTCCTGGGGCATCCCGGGCCCCTCCACCCTGGGCCCTAGGCCCTGCCCTGAGACAGCCCCTGGGACCCTCCTGATTGGGTCCCCCTAGCCCTGAGCTCTGACTCATCACTGGACCCGTCCCTCCCCAGGTCTTCCTGCCCTGCTTCCTGAGGTGCACCATGGGCACTCTCCTTGGCCCTCTTGCCTGCCCCTCAGAGCCCCTCAGCAGCTCTGGCCTGGCCTCCATGGCACCTGTGAGCCCCGACTTTTCCCGAGCCTTCCTTCCCAGGGCCCTTGGGACTCAGCCCAGGATCCCCAGCCCTCAGCACAAGGCCCTGGGCACACAGCAGGGCTGCCATCTGCTCCTCTGGGAGCGCCAGCCCCAGAGACCTCTCCACACCACCTGCCCTAGCTAAGTGGCAACTGCTCTGCCAATTTACGCTGACCTCCTGGGGTGTCCTGGCCCCTCCAGCAACTCACCTGCCCCAGCTAAGCTGCAACTGCTCTGCCAAGTTACCCTGAGCTCCTAAGCCCCTTTGTTCCCTTCCCACCAGCTTGCTCCCACCAATCCTCCTGTGCTGTGGTGTGAGAGGAATGTGGACAGCCCCGGAGACCAAGGATGGGTGATCTGGGGCCAGTGGAAGGGCAAGACAAGCAGGCTCCTTGCTGTCCTGTAAGCACCAGGTTCTGGAAGTTCAGTCTCTTCCCAGCAGTCAGCCGACGGCTGCTTCCCTGAGCTCCTGTCCCCTTCTGGCTCCCTCCCACCTTGAACTCAGCACACCTCAGCCCTGCTCTCTGCTCTGGGCATCCCTCTGCAGTCCCCGCCTCAGCCCTGCTCCCCCTGGCCCTGCCCACTCCTGGCCAGCTCAGAGCACAGCAGCCGTGGGCGTGAGCCCCTTCTAGCCTCCAGAGCTCAATGGGCTGCCTGCAGAGCACTGTGCTGTGTGCTCTGGATGCCCAGAGGCCTTGTGGCCACTCCTGGCCTGCCCTTGCTCACCTGCTGCCCCACTGGCCTGTGCAGGATGCTTTGCCCCTGGTGCTTTGCTTCTGCTCCCCTGTGTTGTCCTCTGCAAAAAAGGTCCCCGCCCTGGGCTCTGCAATCCCTCCTCAGCCCCTGTTCACCTGCATCTGCTCAGCTCCTGCAGGGACCCAGGGACCCTGTAGCTGGACCCTGTAGACTCTACCTCTGGGATTGCCCTGGTCGCCCAGCTGCTCCAGGACACTGTGGCTATTGTCTGTTCCCCTGAGTTCTGGGAATGTCAGCAGACAGAGTGGTCCCCGACCTGCCCCAGCTCACCTGTAACTCTTATGTTCTGGTCCCCTGAGCTCCTGGGGCTTCCTGAACACCTCCAGCACCCCACCTGCCCCAGCTAAGCTGCAACTGCTCTGCCAAGTTACCCTGACCTCCTGGGGCATCCCGGGCCCCTCCAGCACCCCCACCTGCCCCAGCTAAGCTGCAACTGCTCTGCCAAGTTACCCTGAGCTCCTGGGGCATCCCGGGCCCCTCCAGCACCCCCACCTGCCCCAGCTAAGCTGCAACTGCTCTGCCAAGTTACCCTGACCTCCTGGGGCTTCCCGGGCCCCTCCAGCACCCCCACCTGCCCCAGCTAAGCTGCAACTGCTCTGCCAAGTTACCCTGAGCTCCTGGGGCATCCCGGGCCCCTCCAGCACCCCAACCTGCCCCAGCTAAGCTGCAACTGCTCTGCCAAGTTACCCTGAGCTCCTGGGGCTTCCCGGCCACCTCCAACATCTCCACCTGTCCCAACTAAGCTGCAATTGCTCTGCCAAGTTACCCTGAGCTCCTGGGCCTTCCCGGCCACCTCCAACATCTCCACCTGTCCCAGCTCACCTGTAATTGCTGTGCCCAGGTCTCCTGAGTTCCTCAGGCTTCGCTGGCACCTCCAGCACCTCCAGCACCTCCCACTTCCCCCAGCTTAATGGTTACTGCTCTGTCCAGGTCCCCTGAGCTCCTCAGGTTTCCCAGGCACCTCAAGTACCCTCACATTCCCCAGCTTAATAGTAAGTGCTCTGTCTAGGTCCTCTGAGCTCTTGGCGCTCCCCAGGCACTTCCAGTAACCCTACCTGCCCCAGCTCACCTGGAACTGCTCTGCCCAGGTCCCTTAAGCTCCTCAGGCTTCCCAGGCACCTCTAGCACCCCCATCTGCCCCAGCTCAATGGTAACAGCTCTGTCCATTCATCTGAGCTCCTGTGGCTCCCCAGGCACTTCCAGTATCCCCACCTCTCCAAGCTCACCTATAACTGCTCTGTCCAGGTCCCCTGAGCTCCTTGGGATTCCCAGACACCTCTAGCACCCCTATCTGCCCCAGCTCACCTGCAGCTGCTCTGCCCAGTCTCCCGGAGCTCCCGGGCTTTCCTGGCTCCTCTAGTACATTCACCTGCCCCGCTCACCTGTAACTACTCTGCCCAGGTCCCCTGAGTTCCTGGACCTTCCCAGGCCCCTCCAGCAATCCTACCTCCCAGATCACCTGTAAGTGCTCTGTCCAGGTCCACAGAACACTTGGTGCTTCCTGGGCACCTCCAGCACCCCTATCTGCCCTAGCTCACCTGAATCTACTCTGCCCAGGTCCCTGAGCTCCTGGGGCTTCTCAGACACCTTCAGCACCCCCACCTGCCCTAGCTCATGTGTAACTGCTCTGCCCAGGTCCTCTGAGCTCCTGGGGCATCTCAGGCTCCCCAAGCACTCCCACCTGCCCAGGTCAACTGTAAATGCTCTGCCCAAGTCTCCTGAGCTCCTGGGATTTCCCAGGTACATACAGCACCCCCACATGCTCCAAATCACCTGTAAGGGCTCTGCCCAGATCCCCTGAGCTCCTGGGATTTCCCAGGTACATACAGCACCCCCACCTGCCCCAGCTCACCTGTAAGTGCTCTGCCCAGGTCCCCTGAGCTCCTGGGGCTTCCCGTACACCTGCATCACTTCCACCTTCTCCAGCTCACCTGTGACTGCTCTGCCCAAGTTCCCTGAGCTCCTGGGGCATCTCAGGCTCCCCAAGTACTCCCACCTGCCCAGGTCCCTAGAACTCCTGGGGCTTCCTGAACACCTCCAGTACCCATACTTCCCCAGCTCACCTGTAAATGCTCTGCCCAGGTCCCTAGCTCCTGGGGCCTCTCAGGCATCTCCAGCATCCTTACCTTTCCCAGGCTCTCCTGTAACTGCCCTGCCCCTGGTACCCTGTGCCCTGGGGGTTCCCAAGCCATTCCAGCACCCCACCTCTCCCAGCTCACCTGTAAGTGCTCTGCCCAGGTCCCCTGAGCTCCTGGGGCTTCCTGGGCACCTCCAGCACCCCCACCTGCCCTAGCTAAGCTGTAAGTGCTCTGCCTAGGTCCCCTGAGCTCCTGGGGCTTCCTGTCATTTCTAGCACCCCCACCTGCCCAGCTCACCTGTAAGTGCTCTGCCTAGGTCCCCTAGGCACCCCCACCTGCCTAGCTAAGCTGTAAGTGCTCTGCCCAGGTCCCCTGAGCTCCTGGGGCTTCCCAGGCACCTCTAGCACCCCCATCTGCCCCAGCTCACCCACAGCTGCTCTGCCCAGTCACCCAAAGCTCTAGGGCGTTCCTGGCTCCTCCTGCATCCCCACCTGCCCCAGCTCACCTGTAACTGCTCTGCCCAGGTCTTCTGAGGTCATTAGGTTTCCCAGGCACCTTGAGCACTCCCACATTCCCCTGCTTAATAGTAACTGCTCTGCCCAGGTCCCCTGAGCTCCTGGGGCTTCCTAAGCCCTCCCAGCACTATCAACGGCCAAGTTCACCAGTAGTTTCTCTGCCCCTGGCTCCCTGAGCTCCTGGGTCTTCCCAGACACCTCCAGCACTGCGCTTGCCCCAGCTCACGGTAACTGCTCTGCCAACGTCCCTGAGCTCCTGGAACTTTCCTGGCTCCACCAGCACCCCACCTCCCCAGCTCACCAGTAACTGCTCTGCCCAGGTTCCCTGAGCTCCTGGGGCTTCCTGGGCACCTCCAGCACCCTCTTGGGACTTTCCAGGCACCTACAGCACCCCACCTGCCCCAAATCACACACAGCTATTCTGCCCCTTGTCTTCTGAGCTCCTGGTTCTTCCCTGGTACCTTTAGAACCTCTGCATCCCCTAGCTCACCTCTAACTGCTCTGTCCAGGTCTCCAGAGCACTAGGGGCTTCCTGGGTACCTTCAGTTCTCACACCTACCCCTGTTACTTGGAACTGCTCTGTCCAGGTCCCCTGAGCTCCTGGGGCTTCCCAGGCACCTCTAGCACCCCCATCTGCCCCAGCTCACCCACAGCTGCTCTGCCCAGTCACCCAAAGCTCTAGGGCGTTCCTGGCTCCTCCTGCATCCCCACCTGCCCCAGCTCACCTGTAACTGCTCTGCCCAGGTCTTCTGAGGTCATTAGGTTTCCCAGGCACCTTGAGCACTCCCACATTCCCCTGCTTAATAGTAACTGCTCTGCCCAGGTCCCCTGAGCTCCTGGGGCTTCCTAAGCCCTCCCAGCACTATCAACGGCCAAGTTCACCAGTAGTTTCTCTGCCCCTGGCTCCCTGAGCTCCTGGGTCTTCCCAGACACCTCCAGCACTGCGCTTGCCCCAGCTCACGGTAACTGCTCTGCCAACGTCCCTGAGCTCCTGGAACTTTCCTGGCTCCACCAGCACCCCACCTCCCCAGCTCACCAGTAACTGCTCTGCCCAGGTTCCCTGAGCTCCTGGGGCTTCCTGGGCACCTCCAGCACCCTCACCTGCCCCAGCTCACCTGTAAGTGTTTTGCCCAGATTCCCTGAGCTCCTGGGGCATCTCAGATTCCCAAGCACCCCGACCTGCCCAGGTCAACTGTAAAGGCTCTGCCCAGGTCCCCTGAGCTCCTGGGGCTTCCCAGCACCTCATGTACCCCAACCTGCCCCAGCTCATCTGTAAGAGCTCTTCCCAGGTCCCCTGAGCTCCAGGGGCTTCCCAGTCACTTCCAGCACCCCCACCTGCCCCAGCTGCACCTGTGAGTGCTCTGCCAACGTCCCCTGAGCTCCTGGGGCTTCCTGGGCACCTCCAGCACCCCAACCTGCCCCAGCTCACCTGTAACTGCTCTGCCTAGGTCCCCTGAGCTCCTGGGGCTTCCTGGGCACCTCCAGCACCCCACCTGCCCAGCTCACCTGTAACTGCTCTGCCCAGGTCCCCTGAGCTCCTGGGGCTTCCTAAGCCCTCCCAGCACTATCAACGGCCAAGTTCACCAGTAGTTTCTCTGCCCCTGGCTCCCTGAGCTCCTGGGGCTTCCTGGGGACTTTCAGCACCCCCATCTGCCCAGCTCCACCTGTAACTGCTGTGCCCAGGTCTTCTGAGCTTATTAGGTTTCCCAGGCACCTTGAGCACCCCCACATTCCCCTGCTTAACAGTAAGTGCTCTTCCCAGGTCCCCTGAGCTCCTGGGGCTCCCCAGGCACTTTAAGCACCCCAACCTGCCTCAGCTCACCTGAAACTGTTCTGTCCAGGTCCCCTGAGCTCCTGGGGCTTCCTAAGCCCTTCCAGCACTATCAACGGCCAAGTTCACCAGTAGTTTCTCTGCCCCTGGCTCCCTGACCTCCTGGGGCTTCCTGGCCACCTCCAGCACTGCGCTTGCCCCAGCTCACGGTAACTGCTCTGCCCAGGTCCCCTGAGCTCCAGGGGCTTCCCAGGTACCTCCAGCACCCCACCTCTCCAGCTCACCTGTAAGTGCTCTGTCCAGGTCCCCTGAGCTCCTGGGGCATCTCAGATTCCCAAGCACCCCGACCTGCCCAGGTCAACTGTAAAGGCTCTGCCCAGGTCCCCTGAGCTCCTGGGGCTTCCCAGCACCTCATGTACCCCAACCTGCCCCAGCTCATCTGTAAGAGCTCTTCCCAGGTCCCCTGAGCTCCAGAGGCTTCCCAGTCACTTCCAGCACCCCCACCTGCCCCAGCTGCACCTGTGAGTGCTCTGCCAACGTCCCCTGAGCTCCTTGCCAGGTCCCCTGGGCTCCTGGGGCTTCCTGGCCACCTCCAGCACCCCACCTGCCCCAGCTCACTTTCAGATGCTCTGCCCCTGGTGCCCTGTGCCCTGGGCTTCCCGAGCCTTCCATCACTCCACTGCCTCCGGGCACCTCCAGCACCCCCACCTGCCCCAGCTTACCCATAACTGCTCTGTCCAGGTGCCCTCTGCTCCTGTGGCTTCCTGAGCACCTCTAGCACCCCACCTGCCTCAGCTCACCTATAAGTGCTCTGCCCAGGTCCCCTGAGCTCCTGGGGCTTCCTTGGCACCTCCAGCACCCCCACCTGCCCCAGCTCACCTGTAAGTGCTCTGCCTAGGTCCCCTGAGCTCCTGGGGCTTCCTGGGCACCTCCAGCACCCCACCTGCCCCAGCTCACCTGTAAGTGCTCTGCCCAGGTCCCCTGAGCTCCTGGGGCTTCCTGGGCACCTCCAGCACCCCACCTGCCCCAGCTCACCTGTAAGTGCTCTGCCCAGGTTCCCTGAGCTCCTGGGGCTTCCTGGGCACCTCCAGCACCCCACCTGCCCCAGCTCACCTGTAAGTGCTCTGTCCAGGTTCCCTGAGCTCCTGGGGCTTCCTGGGCACCTCCAGCACCCCCACCTGCCCCAGCTCACCTGTAAGTGCTCTGTCCAGGTTCCCTGAGCTCCTGGGGCTTCCTGGGCACCTCCAGCACCCCACCTGCCCCAGCTCACCTTCAGATGCTCTGCCCCTGGTGCCCTGTGCCCTGGGCTTCCCGAGCCTTCCATCACTCCACTGCCCAGCTGTCCTGTAGCTGCTCTCCCTTGGTTCTCTGAGCCGCGGGACTGCCCAGGTCCCTCAGCATCCCTGCTTTCCCCAGCTCACCTGTGACAGCTTGGACCCTGGTCCCAGGGGTGGCTCCTGGGTGGCTCACGACTCTCAGGCACCCCACCTGCCCAGCTCACGGGCACCTGCTCTGCCCAGGTCCCTGAGCCCAGAGCTGCCTCGTCCCACCCAACTCTCCTGAGTGGAGGCTCTGTCCTCCTCTGGCCTCACCCTCTTCCCAGGACTGGTCTTGCTCCCAGAGCCCCTGAGGCTCCCATCCTCTCTCCAGCCAGCTGTGTCCAGCAGAGCCCGCTGGTCCTGCCCTGCCCCTGGAGGAGGCCTGGCCCTGTGTCCCTGTGCTCCAGGCTTCCTCTGCACCTGGCTCTGGAAGCTGCCCTGGCCCTGCCTCCTCGAGGTGCCCTTAGCTCTGCCTCAGACCCACAGTCTCCAGGACAGGCCATGCTGTTCCTCTGACCCTCTCCTGCCCCATCCCCTCATGTCCGTGAGTCGGACGTGTGTCCAGCTCTGGGGGCCTGGCAGTGCCCTGCCCCAGGTTCCCGTCCCTCACTGGTTGGCACTTTCTAAGGCAGACCCCTGGGTGCTGTGCGGGGCCCTCTGTGTGGGGCTGTGCTCTCGCTCCCTCCCACATCCTGTAGTCCCTGGGATGCTGGGTCCTGAAGGGCCACTGTGGCCCAGGCTCCATGTCCTCTCCTCCTGTGGCCTCCTCTCCCTGCCAACCCCACTCACCTTGTGGGGCCTTGACGGGCCCTTGCCAGCCCTTCCTGCTCTGGCCCCAATCAACCCTTCTCTCAGTAGGTGGCCCCTACTGCCACCCACTCTGCTCTGTCCTGTGCTCCCAGGCGTCAAGGCTGTTGTCCCCAGAGGTGCAACCTCCCACACCCCCCGCAGAGAGTAAGAACAGGACTGAAACTGGTGGCATGCACACTTCCCTAAGTTCCCTTTTCTGGGTCAGAGGGTGAGGGGGTTCACCTGGCTGAGGCCATCTCGTGTGGGCATGTGGTGGTGGGGGGCAGTGCCTTGGGTCCCAGGGGAGAAGGGGGAGGCCTAATCCCACCTGCTGCTCTCTGCTCCTGCCTGGGGCTGGCCCGCGGCTGTGCAGTTAGGCCCTCCACCCTGACTGCCTCCCTGGAGACTGGGACCCCTCAGTACCTGGGCAGCCCCCTGACCCTCTGACCCCAGCCTGGTTCTGGTGGCTGCTGCTCCCTGGACCTCTCTGCAGACAGCTCTTTCTTGGGAGAACCCAGATCCTCCAGAGCAGGAGGAGAGTGGGGGCCCTGGGATTGGTGGGCGCAAGCAGGTGGGAAGGGAAGAAAGGGGTTCGGGGCTCCTTGGGGTCCCTGGCAAGGGGCAAGATGGGGCTACAGAGAGAACCCGTGCTGGCCCAGGAGGGCCTGGTGGTGGAGAGGTCTCTGGGGCTGGCGCTCCCAGAGGAGCAGATGGCAGCCCTGGCTGTGTGCCCAGGGCCTGGGGATGCAGGAGACGGGAGAGCTGCAGAGGCACCGGGTGCTCAAGGTGTCCACCCACAGAGGGCAGGAAGAGGGGCCCGTTCAGGGCCTGAGCAAGGGCTGCCAGAGGGGGCTGCAGGTGAGGGAGAGGCGGCCGTTAGCTTCCTGGGTCTGAGGGGAGGGAACAGAGCAGAGGGTCACCGGCCAGGGGGACAGCCTGGCTTCCTCAGTATGTGGGTGCACTCCCTCCTTGAGGGTCCAGGACTGCTGGGCCAGCACTGGAGAGGGAAACGGGGCTCCCCTAGGGCCTGGGGGAGCTGGCCACCCACAGGGAAGGGGAGCGCAGTGCCTGGGCCGGTGTGAAGGGTGAGAGGAGGAGGTGGGGGACCTGACTGGGCTCTGGAGGGCCCTGAGGATGAAGGCTCTGGAAGAGCAGGAACAGGGGAGGCGTCCCCTGTTCTGAGGCCAGGCCATGCCAGGGCCTGGGAGGGGTGAGTGAAGGGAATGGAGAGGAGGTGGAGAGGGTCTTGGGGACCCCAAGGCCCCTGAGGAGTTGTAGAGGAAGCGTATGGGATGGTGCATGGGTGAGGGACAATTGTGTGAGCCCGGGTCTCTGGGGAAGTGTTCACTATGAAATGTCCTGGGGCCAGCTGTCACGGGGTGCTCCAGGGCCTCTGGAGCATGCCATGCACCCCCCAAATGGCACCCACAGTACAGGCCAGACTCATGGCGTCCCTGAGTGCCCCTCTGGCCCCGGGGGGGCATGTGGGAAGGACTGGAGAGGCAGGGTGTCCTGGGCGCACACCACCCCTGCTTCGGTGGCTGTGGGGGCCCAGCTTCACCTTAGGTGGAGCTCAGCAGGGCTCAGCCTCACAGGCTGGAGTTCCAGGGGCCCCACCCAGCTCAGCACACAGCAAGGCAGGCTGGGGAGGCCTTGTGTGGGCTGCAGGGCTGACAGTGGAGGGGGACACCTGTGGTCATCTGCTCAGGCTGCCAGGACCCAGCACCAGGGACAGGGAGGCCTGAGCAGCACAGCGTGTCCTCTTGTGGTGCTGGAGGCCAGGCCTGGGCGCCCTCGGGTTACGGGGCTTGTCCTTCTCCTCAGCAGGGAGAGTGTGCTGCAGGCCTCTCCCGGGGGCCATCCCTCTGAGCGCAGTCTGAGCTGGGCGCCCTTTTATGGAGACACGCGTCCTGTGGGATCTGATGCCCGCCCCAGTCCAGCTGGCCTCATCTCAACGTGAGGACGCCTGCAGACTCCATTTCCAAACTCTCATTGTCCTGAGGCCCCGGGAATTGGGAGCTGTATGGGCCCAAAGCATCCCCTAATGGTCGTCCTCTGGTCCCCACTCCATTCCTGTCTTTCCCACATGCAAACTACATTTCTCCAAAATTCCCATCTCAGCATCTCCAAGAGCCTCAGCCGCTCCACATCAGTTCTCCGTCCCATGGGAGCATGGCCTCCTCAGGCCAGGGTGGAGTCGGCTCTGGGGCCACATTCTCCCACGTGTGCCCGTGACTCATGGCCCTGGTGTGTGGTAAAGCTCAGTGGGCAGTGGGCGGCCGTGGGGAGAGGGAAGGCTCTCCTTCCCAAGGGGAAACCCGAGGGGTCATGCTCCCGAGCAGGTCTCAGGCCCAGCAGGGTGACTTCTGGGCATCTGAGCCCCCAGCGTGACCCTGTGGCCCGCGCTCGGGCCTGCAGACATTGTGGTGGCCGGCGGCCGCAGCCCCTGCAGCGTGGCTCTGACGTCTGTGGGACCTGTGGCTCTGGGCTGCAGGTTGTCCTTCCTTCATGCTGTCTGTGTGTCCCCTGCGGTGGCGCTGCCTGGTGGGTGCTGTGGCCAACTCTCACAACCCTTCCAGCTTTCTCGAGGTGCAGACCACCAGTCAGGGCCACTCTGGGCTTCCCGGACGGCCCTGCCCTTCCCAGCTCCTGCCCACTGCTCTGAATGTTGGTGACACACCAGAGTCACCACAGTGACGTTTCACCAGCATCTGGACACCCCGTCCCAGCCCCGTTGACATGGGAAGCCCTCCAGCACGCAGGGGCCTTGCTCTATCCCTACCGTCTGGGGCTCACCCCGGAAGCTGCGACAGGCTAACCTGACCAAGGTGACTGTGACAGCGGCCCAAGGGCACTGGTGTTGTGGGGACAAACGAAGTCCTGAGACTCTGAGGACTTGGGCTGAGGGAGAATTAGAGGCCCAGGCAGCCAGGCAAGATGGTGAGGGAGGAGGTCGGGGCAGGGCCAGGACAAAGGTGCGTGGACAGGGTCTTCTGGTGAGGTCCACGTCCTGCTGGACAAAGTACTTGTGGGCACGCCCAGGACCCAATCAGACACGTCCCTACTCCCGTCCCTAGGTGGGGAACCCAACAGAGAAACTAAAACAGACCCGTGGACAGAGGGGACCCCAATCAACCCTTCTCTCTGCAGAAGTCTGTCTCTGTCTCTCTTTCCAACAACCTGCGTCTTGCCGTCTCTGTGTCCTGCTCTTCAGTCCCCTGCTGAATGGAGACAGTGGACCCAGCCCTAGACGGTAACCGGCTGCCTCTTTGCTGTGAGGACAGTCGGGTAGTTCAGCATTCGGGAGCCTTTGTGCTCCCGCCAGGCAGCCGCGTGACGGTGGTACACACGGGGCCATCACCAGGTCTTGGTTGGCAGTCAGGGTGCATTTGGAAGCCTTGAGCCTGGCCTGTGCAGCCACACTGCTGACCTGGCTGGGGGAACCCAGGCCCTGGGCCAGTCACCAGAGAGCTCTTCTGCAGGCTGTGTGCTGTGCTGTCAGGGGCACACTCTCCCAGGGTGGCAGGAGGGCTGGAGGAGGAGCAGGCAGCCGCGTTTCCTCCACAGCCACCTCCAAGTCCCTTCACTCCCAAGCCTGCATGCAGCCTCCTGGGCCTCTGCCCCAAGGCCAGCATGGTGCACAGATGTTGCCCTTCACCTGAGACACACGCAGGGGCACAGCGACTCCGTCCCCACATGCTCTGGACTCTTCCCACCTCAGCACCGGGAACTCTGGCCTCTTCATGGTGGCTCGTCGGTCCCTCTGAGGATGTCTGTCCTCCTCTAGGCCTCTCCTGCCTGGGAGTGGCCTGGAGGTCTGTAGGACTGTGGCTCTGGGCTGAAGGGGCCTGTTGGATCCGCACTGCTGGCCGGGACCTGCTGCACTAGCAGGACTGCAGCTGCCCTGTGAATCCTAAGGCTGGGCACAGGGAGCTTCAGAGTGTGGGACCCGGGCTCCTGCCTTGCTGGGGAACGTGGGCACCTCTGGTCTCCGCTGCCTGTTTCCCTGGCTGGGCGCCCAGTGTGTGCACGGCAGGGGAGGGCTGTGGCAGAGCGGCAGGAGGACCCCAGTCACCTCCAGGGTGCAGGGGAGGGCTGAGGCAGAGCGGCAGGAGGACCCCAGTCACCTCCAGGGTGCAGGGGAGGGCTGGGGCAGAGCGGCAGGAGGACCCCAGTCACCTCCAGGGTGCAGGGGAGGGCTGAGGCAGAGCGGCAGGAGGACCCCAGTCACCTCCAGGGTGCAGGGGAGGGCTGCGGCAGAGCGGCAGGAGGACCCCAGTCACCTCCAGGGTGCAGGGGAGGGCTGGGGCAGAGAGGCAGGAGGACCCCAGTCACCTTCAGGGTGCAGGGGAGGGCTGGGGCAGAGTGGCAGGAAGACCCCAGTCACCTCCAGGGTGCAGGGGAGGGCTGGGGCAGAGCGGCAGGAGGACCCCAGTCACCTCCAGGG
>KZ294558.1:1482985-1531608 GCA_002406435.1 Spermophilus dauricus
GAGAGAGAGAGAGAGAGAGAGAGAGAGAGAGAGAGAATTTTTAATATTTATTTTTTAATTTTTGGCTGACCCAACATATTTGTTTGTATGTGTTGCTGAGGATTGAACCCGGGCTGCATGCATGCCAGGTGAGCCCGTTACCACTTGAGCCACATTCCCAGCCCAATCATAATTTTTTTTGAGAAAGTATAGATATAGGGCAGATAAATCTGTTTTATCACTCCAATATTGGCCCCAAACCTGGCCTTTACATACTGTGCCAGCCAATTTAGAAGGCATAAGGCAGATTTCTCAGCCTGCCCAGATGCCCAATATCTTCACTGGGCGGACTGAGATGGAAATATTGGAATTTTTAAGCCTTATGTTTTAGGCACTTTTCCAGTAAATTTATAGGGGAGAGATGTCCTAAGGAGCTTAGGATTATTATTAGTAACTCAAAATTCTATCAGGTCATTTGAGGAATTTAATCAAGGTTTTATTTCTAGGGATAGTGAAAGAAATTTACAGGATGAATACCTACTTATGACCCAGTCTCCTCGACAGAGATTAATTAATGCACCCAACCAAAATTTTTGTTTAGGGCTCTGACTTTTTCCATGGCCCAAAAGACAGCAGAAAAGATCACTTGGCTCACAGAAGAGCCAATTTGGGTTAGTCAGTGGCCCCTAAGAGGGGAAAAACTTAAAGTAGCTCATATGTTAGTTGAAGAACAGCTGCAAGCTGTCATATAGAGCCTACACTCAGCCCTTGGAACACACCCATTTTTGTAATTAAGAAAAAATCTGGTAATTGGAGGTTATTACAGGATCTCAGGGCAATGAATCCTGCAATACAACCTATGGGAGCTCTACAATCTGGGCTTCCTTCCCCCACAGCCATTCCTTTGAATTATAATTTGATATAATAGATCTGTAAGATTGTGTTTTCTCTATACCTTTGCACCCAGATGACTGTAAAAAGTCTGCCTCTAGAGTCCTAACCATTAACTTTAAAGATATTGCTGGAAGGTATTGTCTCAGGGGATGCATAATGGTCCAACCCTATGTCAGAATTTTGTAGCACAGGCTCTCATACTTGTGAGGGAAAAATTCCCCAATGCATATATTATTCATTTTATGGAAAACATACTTTAAGTTCATGCTAATTCAGATGTACTTTTAAAAATCTTTGCCCAATTAGAGATTTCACTCACAGCAATGGGTTTGTGCACTGCACCTCAGAAGGTGCAAAAGATGTCTCCTTTTCAATATTAGGTCGTGTAATAGAAGAACATACAATCTATCCTCAAAACTTACAAATGAGAGTCAAGGAGTGGCACACCCTTAATGATTTTCAAAAATTATTAGGAGATATTAATTGGCTGGGGCCATCTTTAAAGCCAACTTACTTCTGATTTAAGTCCTTTATTCCAGATCCTTCTTCAACTTCTTGTCAGCTCAAGAATGCTCAACTTACTAGAATTAATCCACAAGAGCCTATATATTTATTGATATTTCGGACTGCTCATGCTCCTACAGGGGTGATGTGGCAAACACTGGGAGTTATTGAGTGGATTCATTTAGCCCATTCTCCTCAAAAGTAATTAACTCCTTTTTATGATTTTGTTGCTCATTTAGTGAAGAAAGGCAGAAAAAGAATTTTACAACTAATTGGATCAGATCCTAATATTATAATCATTCCATTTTCTGCTCAACAGAATGATTGGCTCTTTCAAACTTCTGATTTATGGCAGATAGAAAGTCATTAACCTCATGATAAAATTATTCAATTTGCATTAATAACACCATTTATTAATTTTCGTGCTCAGATAGAAAGTCATTAACCTCATGATAAAATTATTCAATTTGCATTAATAACACCATTTATTTTTCCAAGGATTATATGTGCACAATCAATAAATGGTGCACTAACAGTATTCACTGATGGCTCAAGTTCAGGTAAAGCAGGTTTTTATAGTCATGCTCATGTAGAGGTGATAGAAACCTCTGTGTGCTTCTGCCCAATGAGCAGAACTACAAGCTCTCATTTGTGCTTTAAGCTATTTTACACACGAGTCTATTAAATATTTATTCTGACAGCTTATATGCAGTTGAAGTCACAAAAATATTGAAGCTTCAGTTATTGGATATACGTCATCACAAGAGTCATTCAATTTGTTCCATACCCTACAGAGGATGGTTCAAATGTGAAAGCACCCGTGTTTTATAGGCCACAAACGGGCTCACCCTAATCTTCCAGGGCCTCTAACAACAGGTAATGATAAGATTGGTAAATTAGTTGCTGTTTGTCAGCAAATGTCTTTGTAAGACCGTGCACAAGCTTCACATTCTTTATATCATCAAAATGCTTCTATCTTATATCAAAAAAATTAAAAAGCTCATCAAATGGTATATCACTGCCCACAGCGTGTTACACATGCTCCATCTTTACCATCTGGGGTAAGTCCCCATGGATTACAACCAAATCAATTATGGCAAATGGATGTAACTCAGTCCTCAATTTGGTAAAAAATGTTAATGTACATGTAATTGTAGACACTTCTTCTAGACTTATCTTTGCTATAGTCCCTGGAAAAGAAAATACTTAACATGTTATTTCTCATTGTTTAGCTGCCTTTGCAGTATTAGGATGTCCTTTGTGAATTAAAACTGATAGCACACCAGCTTATGTAAGCTCTTCTTTCCAACAATTTTGCCAAGAGTCTCTAGTTGACCACAAAACAGGATCCTCATAACCCTCAAGATCAAGCCATTGTAGAACGAGCTCATTTATCTATTAAGACACAATTATAAAAACAAAAAGTGGGAGATAAGACTATGACTCCCCAAATCACCTCAATCATGCTCTGTTTGTTTTAAATTTTCTATTTAAATTGTGACTCAGAAGGTCACACTGCAGCTGAGTGACACATGTCTTCCACAGCAACAGTAGCCCTTTAGTCTGAGTTTGGTGGAAGGACTTACAGACTGCTCCATGGACAGGACCACGTCCAGTGATTATGGGGGGCAGAGGTCATGCTTGGATTTTTCCAGAAGCTGCTTTTCATCCTATTTGGGTACCTGAATGCGCCATCAGGCATAGAGGACATAGAGCTAAGATTCAAATGACTGAAGATCGACCCAGAGAAACCTCCCCTCAAAAGGAAGAAACCTTGGAAGAAGAGAAGAGTGGCCTGGAGAAACCGAATGAAGAAGCTGATCTCGTGGAGGGACCTAGGGGAATCAATGTCACCAGCCACAAGGATGATTCGACTCCAAGGGAGAGCTAAACTCCAAGGATGATGCTCGCTGCAGTAAAGCCCTGAGGGGATGTCAGGTAAAAGGGAATCGGGGAGAAACCTCCTGAACATGTTTCCCAGATCCACCCCTGGCACACCCAGCAGTGTGGACTGGAGAGTCCATCCCAGTGTTTACAAACGACTCCTTTACGATGCGGGGATTTACAGACCCTCATCTGACTCCCAACCATGTGACTGGATTTAATTATTATGCCTACAGTGCCCAGCGACCCCTGTGTTGGTCCCACGATAGACATGCTGGCTGTCTAAAGTGTCATTTGAGGAAGACAGCAGTTGGTAGACCTAGACCAACTAATGGTACTGTCAATGGAGACTCAAAGCCTTCTATCAGATCAGCTATTAAAACGGGACTTTCTCATAACCAACCAGTCATCTCAGCAGAACGTCCCTGAGTACCTCGTTGTCCTAACTATTCTGCGATAGAAACTGGCACCTTTCCTAAGTGGGTAGATTGTATAAATCCCTTTCCAGCACAACATAAGGTGTCTAGAAATAGTGGGTATATTTTGGGTTGGTCTCCTAAAATTGATGAAAGGCAGTTACGCAAGGGTACTGCCATGACATCCTGACCTTCAGTGAAGGTGGCATTCAGAAAGATGTTTGGCACTTAATTGCCGCTTCAGAATTCTTACATTTTGCTGACAAACCTTTACCAGACTTTGTAGGCCAGAACTATAAGGAAGGTTCTTGTTATGGCTTATGAGCCTGAGTTCAATCTTCTTACATTTTAATTACTGGAAATGTAAATGTTAAATGGAAAGTTGATAGATATCTTGTAACATGTAGTAAATGTAATTTAACTAATTGTATCACCAGATATCATAGAGGGAAATGAACGCTGATACTCCATCAGCCCTCTTTTGTCTTATTACAAGCTAATATTTCAGAGCCATGGTACACTGATGCTGGCTTTCAAGTCTTACAACAAATACACGCCGAGCTAGCAAGACCTAAATATGCTCTTGGGTTCATAATGGTGGGAGTTGTTGCCTTGGCTTCTTTTATTGCTTCAACAGTTACAGCTTTGGTGGCCATATCTCAAAATATTCAACATGCAAATTTTCTTAATAATTTGGCTCAGAATGCTTCCAAGGCTCTTCATAATCAAATAAATATTGATGAAAGATTGAGACTAAGTTAAATGCCTTAGAGGCAACTGTCATAAATATTGGTAATGAACTTTTGGCTTTGAAGTTCAAGGAAAGGTTTAAATGTCACACTAGCTGTAAGTATGTGTGTGTTACTGTGGCCAAATTCAATGCTTCCCAATGGGATTGGGAGAAGAATAAAAACTGTTTGTTGGGTATTTGGCAAAATATTAATAACAGCTTGGATCTTTGGGAGCTCCATCATCATATTCAAGATATACAAAAAAGTAAGATTGATTTTTCGGATCCTACTTCCTTAGCTAATCAAATATTAAAAGAATTAAGTGGCTTTAACCCTGGAAACATTCTGAAACACTCTGCATGGTATATTCTTGTATTGTTCTTTTGCTATTAATTCTCTTTTGTATTGTGATTGTAGGATGGCGAATCTTCAAAACAAGGATTTAGGGACTCGAAAAAATGACACATCAGCTGCTCTTTCAAAGTAAAAAGGGGGAACATGTGGGGGCTGTCACACCATGTGACCAGCATTTTCCTTCTCTGATTGGTTGAGGCCCTCTTGGTCACTTCCTATGATCTGGCCACATCAAGTGGCCCCAGAAGTTGGCCCCATCGTGGAAGTCATAAAAATGTCACAAAATGTGTGATCATGCGGAGACGTGCCTTCCTACAGCTCAGGGGTCAAGTTATCTTACCTCTCCTTGTAACCCCGCCCCTCTTGACCTTTATTGGATGGAAATTTCTAAGGAATCAGAGTCCCCTAATAAAAGACCACTCCTGAATAGGCTTGCTCTCTCTCGCCAGCCTCTTGTGACATTCCTCGCTCTCCCTTATGGGGAGCTTGAGGCCGAGGGCAGGGAGCCGTCCCGGGGCTTAAATGAGAGGTAAATTGTGTGCCTGTGTTTTATTTGATAACTTAGGAAATTCACTCGAGCGAGCCTAGTTTAGCTGCCCATGCTGGTCGGGCAATAGAAACCCAACTCTCAGCCTCCACAAGGAGGGAGAGCTGTGACTCCAGGGAGAACCTCTTCACTATGACTCCCCAAATCACCTCAATCATGCTCTGTTTGTTTTAAATTAGGTGCTGGGAGAAAACCAGCAAGGGGACCCTGACCTAGTCTTGCTCTCTGCCAGTGTCTGCAGGATTCCCTGGAGCCCTGGTGTTTCAGGAGACTCTCCCCAGAGTCAACCCCATCTTATTCCAGGGTGTACCAGGGGTTAGAGTTGGGGTGTCTCCATTAATCCTCATGCAACCCACCTCTTCTTCTCTGTGGTAGTGGGGGGTGCTGTGCCACTGAGCTACAGTCCCAGTTCTGTTTGTTTTTACTTTGAGATGGGGTCTTGCTACGTTGCTGAGGCTGGCCTGCACCTTGTGATCCTCCTGCCTCAGCCTCCTGAGTTGCTAGACTCAGGCGTGGCCCCTGCCCCTGGTTCCACCAGCGTGGTGAGAGTTGTCTTCCTTGCCTTGGACTTCAGAGGCACTGGGTGCCTGCTGTCCTTGGTGTTCCCACATACTGGCCAGGGAGTTGCTGTTCCTTGCGTCACCGCCCTTGTCCCTTGTGGTCCAGCTCTCTGGGGCCTGACCCACCACCGAGTTTTTCTGCCTGTCAGGTGCTGTTGCCCTTCTGAGCTGGGGTGGTGCAGACAGGTCTCCCAGCCCTCACCCTGCTCCTGGGAGACCTCCTGAGTGTTGCTCCTGGTGTGAGCTGGGGTGGTACAGGCAGGTCTCCCCAGCCCTCACCCTGCTCCCTTGGAGACCTCCTGAGTGTTGATCCTGGAGTGAGCTCGGGTGGTACAGGCAGGTCTCCCCAGCCCTCACCCTGCTCCTGGGAGACCTCCTGAGTGTTGATCCTGGAGTGAGCTCGGGTGGTGCAGGCAGGTCTCCCCAGCCCTCACCCTGCTCCTGGGAGACCTCCCACATTACATTCATCAGCCCCTCAATTAATGCTCCTGTTCTGGTCTGATGCAGGCCATCCCAGATGGGGCAGGACCCTGCTCTTTGTGGTCCCTCTGTGACCCAGGACCCTCTTCAGGGGGTAGAGGGGCAGCAGGGAAGGTTTTAGGGCTGGGCCTGGGAGTGGCTTGGGTTTACCCAGGGCGCTGAGGTCATGTGCCCTAGAGCTGTCCATCAGATCTGGGTGGGATGTGGCTTATGGGCCATGAAATAGGTAGGTCCTAGCGCCCATGCCCACCTCCCCTGACCTGCATGATGCACAGCTGTGACCGCTGTCAGGTAACGGCTGTGATCACTCCCTCTGGGGGCAGATGAGCAGGACCTTCACGCAGCATATGGGACCCCTGAGATCCTGCTGGAGATTGCGTGGAGCTCCTGCCCAGGTGTGGGGCTGTTGCTGCGGCTCCAACATGCCTTCCAAAATCCTTGTTGAAGGGTAAGTGGCATGGCTCCAGTATTCAGAGGTGGTCCCGGGGGTGATGAGACCTTGGGGGCTCCAGGGACAGACGCTCCCTCGTTCCGGGAGCAGGCCTGTTATGACAGGATAAGCTGGCCCTCTCTCCCACTGCCCTCTTCCCCCTCTGCCTTCCTCAACGGCAGCGTGCAGCAAGCAGGCCCTCACCAGGTGCTGCCCCTTTGATCTTGGATTCTCATTTTCCAGAACCTTCAAGAGTACATTTCTATCTCTTATAAATGACCACCCTCAGATGTTTTGTGACAGTAGCACAAAAGACAGAGCCTGCTCTGTCCCTGACATCTGAAGTGAGGACCCAGCAGCTTGGCAGCCACTACCCACTGAGCTAAATAAGCGGGGGCTTCCAGAAGCCATGCCTGTGGCTTCTCTGGCAATATATATGCTCAGAAATTTAGTTGACTTAGCATCCGTGGCTTTCCCTAGCCAGACACAACAACCTTTCCTCGGCAGCTTTCCTAACTGCCTCTTTCTTTGATTTCTCATGGCCATGTCTTTATTTTTAAAAGCGAATGACTTATCTGTGGCAGCACCATGGGTGGAAAGGCCTCACCACTGACTCAGACGTCTGCCACCAACTTTGTCATTGAAGACCTTAGGGGTGCTGCCTGTTACCGTTGGGGGTCTAGAAGAAGTGGGTCTCTTCAACACTCTGTGTATAGTGGGATTTTCTCTATCATTTACACATTCTTAACTTCCAAAGCTGCTATTTCCCCTCTGAGCCAACCTCCTCCTTCCAGTTCCCTGGTGAAGGAAGCTAGCAGCCAAATGAAATGGCTCATGTGTGGGTTTCAATGTCTTGGCCCAGAGCTGCAGGCTGAATGGGGCAGAAGACCAACCCCCAATCTTCAGCAGGTTGGGCCCAGGCCTGACGAGGACCCACAGCCTCCCAGCCCCGACTCCAGCTCCTGTGGCTTCCTCCCTCTCCTGAGCCAGTTCCTGCAGCCTCCCCTGGCCTCAAGGTACAGTATCAATATTGACAATGTGAAGTCTGATGACAACAAAGTGCTGCCAACTTGAGTCAACAAGGTATAAAAATTCTATTCTTTGTACCAACTCTTCATCCTGCGTCACCGCCCTTGTCCCTTGTGGTCCAGCTCTCTGGGGCCTGACCCACCACCGAGTTTTTCTGCCTGTCAGGTGCTGTTGCCCTTCTGAGCTGGGGTGGTGCAGACAGGTCTCCCAGCCCTCACCCTGCTCCTGGGAGACCTCCTGAGTGTTGATCCTGGAGTGAGCTCGGGTGGTGCAGGCAGGTCTCCCCAGCCCTCACCCTGCTCCTGGGAGACCTCCCACATTACATTCATCAGCCCCTCAATTAATGCTCCTGTTCTGGTCTGATGCAGGCCATCCCAGATGGGGCAGGACCCTGCTCTTTGTGGTCCCTCTGTGACCCAGGACCCTCTTCAGGGGGTAGAGGGGCAGCAGGGAAGGTTTTAGGGCTGGGCCTGGGAGTGGCTTGGGTTTACCCAGGGCGCTGAGGTCATGTGCCCTAGAGCTGTCCATCAGATCTGGGTGGGATGTGGCTTATGGGCCATGAAATAGGTAGGTCCTAGCGCCCATGCCCACCTCCCCTGACCTGCATGATGCACAGCTGTGACCGCTGTCAGGTAACGGCTGTGATCACTCCCTCTGGGGGCAGATGAGCAGGACCTTCACGCAGCATATGGGACCCCTGAGATCCTGCTGGAGATTGCGTGGAGCTCCTGCCCAGGTGTGGGGCTGTTGCTGCGGCTCCAACATGCCTTCCAAAATCCTTGTTGAAGGGTAAGTGGCATGGCTCCAGTATTCAGAGGTGGTCCCGGGGGTGATGAGACCTTGGGGGCTCCAGGGACAGACGCTCCCTCGTTCCGGGAGCAGGCCTGTTATGACAGGATAAGCTGGCCCTCTCTCCCACTGCCCTCTTCCCCCTCTGCCTTCCTCAACGGCAGCGTGCAGCAAGCAGGCCCTCACCAGGTGCTGCCCCTTTGATCTTGGATTCTCATTTTCCAGAACCTTCAAGAGTACATTTCTATCTCTTATAAATGACCACCCTCAGATGTTTTGTGACAGTAGCACAAAAGACAGAGCCTGCTCTGTCCCTGACATCTGAAGTGAGGACCCAGCAGCTTGGCAGCCACTACCCACTGAGCTAAATAAGCGGGGGCTTCCAGAAGCCATGCCTGTGGCTTCTCTGGCAATATATATGCTCAGAAATTTAGTTGACTTAGCATCCGTGGCTTTCCCTAGCCAGACACAACAACCTTTCCTCGGCAGCTTTCCTAACTGCCTCTTTCTTTGATTTCTCATGGCCATGTCTTTATTTTTAAAAGCGAATGACTTATCTGTGGCAGCACCATGGGTGGAAAGGCCTCACCACTGACTCAGACGTCTGCCACCAACTTTGTCATTGAAGACCTTAGGGGTGCTGCCTGTTACCGTTGGGGGTCTAGAAGAAGTGGGTCTCTTCAACACTCTGTGTATAGTGGGATTTTCTCTATCATTTACACATTCTTAACTTCCAAAGCTGCTATTTCCCCTCTGAGCCAACCTCCTCCTTCCAGTTCCCTGGTGAAGGAAGCTAGCAGCCAAATGAAATGGCTCATGTGTGGGTTTCAATGTCTTGGCCCAGAGCTGCAGGCTGAATGGGGCAGAAGACCAACCCCCAATCTTCAGCAGGTTGGGCCCAGGCCTGACGAGGACCCACAGCCTCCCAGCCCCGACTCCAGCTCCTGTGGCTTCCTCCCTCT
This sequence comes from Spermophilus dauricus, assembly GCA_002406435.1. NCBI lineage: Eukaryota > Metazoa > Chordata > Mammalia > Rodentia > Sciuridae > Spermophilus > Spermophilus dauricus. The sequence goes on from KZ294558.1 coordinate 1,492,545, forward strand.
CCTGAGCCAGTTCCTGCAGCCTCCCCTGGCCTCAAGGTACAGTATCAATATTGACAATGTGAAGTCTGATGACAACAAAGTGCTGCCAACTTGAGTCAACAAGGTATAAAAATTCTATTCTTTGTGAGCTTCCAGGTGTGCAGACGTGGTGGGTGATTTGTGTGTTAATCCTGGAGGCCTGGGTACCCAGATTCTTCAGGTTTTTGGATGTGCTTGACGTTTAAGTCAGCCAACTGAGTAAAGCCGAGCATCCTCCATAGTTGATGCGGGCCTTTCCATCACTGAAGACCGTAGGAGAAGACAGGCTGAGGCCCCAGGGGGATCCCCATGTCTCTGGACTTCGGCTGGAGTATCAGCTGTTCCACTGGGTCAGACTACTGGCCTCTTGGGAGGGTTCAGACTTCCCAGACACTATGACACTGGTGGTGATTTCTTAAGACCTCTCTACCTTTTCCATCTCCATCTCCCCTTCATCTTCATTACCTCCTCCATCCCCATCTCCATCTCCATCTCCCATCCCCCTCCATCTCCCCTTCATCCCCGTCTCCATCACCTATTCATCTCCATCTCCATCTCCCCTTAGACTTCCATCTCCATCTCCCTCTCCATCTCCTCTTACATCTCCATCTTCATCTTTATCTCCATCCTCATCTCCATCTCCATCTCCTCCTCCCCCTCCATCTCCCCTCCATCCCCATCTCCATCACCTATTCATCTCCATCTCCACCAACTCTTCATCCCCATCTCCATCTCCCCTTAGACTTCCATCTCCATCTCCCCTCCCCCTTTCTCTCCATCTTCCCTTCCATCTTCATCTTCCCCTTCCTCTCCATCTCCCCTCCATCTTCATTACCACCTCCATCCCCATCTCCATCTCCCCTCCCCCTTCATCTTCATCTCCCTCTCCATCTCCCCTCCCCCTTCCTCTCCATCTTCCTCTCCATCTCCATCTCACCCTCCATTCCCATCTCCATCTCCCCTTTCTCTCCATCATCCCTCCATCTCTGTCTTACCCACCATCCATCTCTTCTCCATCTCCATTTTCATCATGATCTCTCCCTTCATATTTTGTCTGTGGACACTGTGAGCCCTCAAGTAACCTTCTATCTTTAAAATTTCTGGTCAAATCCTTTTGTCACAATAATGAAAAGTCTGACTAAAACAGAACTTGGTACCAGGAGTGGGGTCATTAACGTGACTAACCTGACCATGTTCGTCAAAAAACTTTTTGGAGCGCCCTTCTTTCTGTGCCCCACTTCTCCCTTTTGGTGTGGAAATGTTGGCTCTGTGCCTTTATATATTGGCTACATTGGACACGTGTGACTTGCTTTTGATTTTTACACACTCAGAGGTCACCCTGAGTCTCAGAGGAGACTTGGACTTGGACTTTGGGCCATGGTGGAACTGTGGGGACTGTGAGGACCTTGGAGGTGGACTAAGTGTGTTTTACATGGTGAGATGGGCATGAGCTTTTGGGGCACAAAAGCAGAATGTTATGGTTTAGATATGAGGTGTCCCCCCAAAGCTCATGTGTGAGTCCATGTAAGAAGGTTTAGAGGTGAGATGATTGGCTGATGACAGCCTTAACCCAATCAGTGAATTAATCTGCTGATAGGGATTAATCTGGTGGTGACTGTAGCCGGTAGGCTGTGGCTGGAGGAGGTGGGTAGGGCTGGGCCTTCAGAGTCTGTGTTTTGTATCTGCTGAGTGGAGACTCTCTTTCCCCTCTTCCTGGTGTGATATCCTCCCCCTCGCACACTCTTCAGCCCTGATGTCCAGCCTCACCTTGAATCCTGAGGAATGCAACTGGCCGTCTGTGGACTGAGACCTCTGAAACCATGAGGCCCTCGTGCCCCTTTTCTCCTTGAAAGTGTTCTTGTCTGGTCTCTTGGTCACAGCAATGAAGAAGCTGCCTAAAGCAGTGTTTCCCAGGTGGTCCCAGCAGTGTGTTCCTGCTCCGTGGCTCCGCATCCTGATGCTTATAGCCTTCCCTACATCTCCATTTTCTACCCCTCCATCTCCATCTCCCCTCTATCTCAGCTCCATCTCCATCTCCCCTGCATCTCCATCAACTCTCCATTTCCTTTTTCATCTTCAGGTCCATCTCCTTCTTTTTCTCCATTTCCATCCCTACCTCCCATTCATGTTCATCTCCATGTCTATCCCCATCTCCATGTCTTGCTCCATCTCTATCTCTATCTCCATCTATATTTCCATTTGGGTTCTGCTTATCTAGAGATTGACTACTACAGCAAGATGAGATACGAAACAATCGTTTTAGATAATCCATGACATCAATTGGCTGAGAAGAAAAATCCTGTGTTTCTATCAATAAATGAAGAAAATATGTTTGATAAAATGCAACATGATTTATCGTAAAACTCTCAGCAAACTTTGGATAGAGAATGATGCACTCAACTGTTAGAGGCTCTTTCCAGAAGCCCTTGTTTGACGGTGGCCGGGGACCTCATGCTGACTCCCCAAGGTCAAGAGCAAGGCCCTCCATAGTGTCGCTCCCAGTGCTGCACTGGGAGGCCTGGCTGGGGACTGTGAGAAGAGAGGGAGCACAAGTTCTGGTGGGAAGACAGAGCGGCCTTTGTCCCTGGGTGAGCCCACTTCTGTGTGCGGGATACAAAGAGCTGGCAAAAATCTCCTAGGACTAATGCACATTCACCTAGGTTGATGGATAAAAGGTTAACATTTAAAGTCAATGTATTTTATATACATTATCATGGAACATTTAGAATTTGAAATAGAAGAGTGTCATTTATATCAGCACCAAAACTTGAAAAACCTAGTTATAAATTTAAACAGAAATGTGCACAGTATGTATATATAACTATAGAACTCTGATGAAAGACACCAAGAAGGATCTCTGTGGGGAGGTACTCCATGTTCACAGACAGGAAGACTCAACCCTGTGATGGTCCCTGGGGTCTGCAGGGGCTGGGCCAGGCAGGTGTGCAGGTCTGCAGGTGTGCAGAGCTCCACTCAACATTGCAGCCTCTGTGGGCCGAGAGTTGAGGTTCTGGACTTTCCTCAGGGACTCAGTTTTTGCTGTGGGTTTCAGGTTGCTCTGTGCTCCCCTGGGTTTTATCCAGTTTTCTTCCTGACTTCCTTCCTGATGACCAGCAGCATCCCCAGGCGTTCCTCCAGTCGTAGAGGCGAGAGCCCTCCACGGGCCTTGTAGATAGTTCCCTTCAAGCTCTCTGCTCAGTGATTCTTAACGGTTCCCCCCAGGTCTTTCCTCCCAGCCACAGTTGTCCATTCTAGTCCTAAGTGTAAATCTGCACCCACTTAAGGACTCTCGGGGATCCAACCGACACATGTGTTTTCTGGAGTATACATGCAAAGGGTCCTCTCCAGTTCACACCTGGGGCTGCAATTCCTTGGAGGTAGAATATGGAAATACCCAGCACTGAAAGACCACGATACACTGTTGTTACAGTTCAGATGTGAGGTGTCCCCCCAAAGCTTATGTATGATGCAGTGCAAGAAGTTCAGAGATGAGGTGTTGGGTTACGAGGTTTTAATCCAATTAGTGAATTAATCCCCTGATAGGGATTAACTGAGTGGTGATTGTAGGCTGATAGTGAGTGGCTGAAGGAGGTGGGTCCCTGGGGGTGCACCTCTGGGGTATGTATTTGGTGAGCGGAGTTTAGTCTTTCTCTGTTTTCTGACCATCATGTGAGCTGTTTCCCTTCACCACAGTCTTCTGCTACCATGTCCTGCCTCATCTTGAGCCTTGAGGAATGGAGCCAGCTGTCTGTGGACACTGTGAGCCCTCAAGTAACCTTCTATCTTTAAAATTTCTGGTCAAATCCTTTTGTCACAATAATGAAAAGTCTGACTAAAACAGAACTTGGTACCAGGAGTGGGGTCATTAACGTGACTAACCTGACCATGTTAGTCAAAAAACTTTTTGGAGCGCCCTTCTTTCTGTGCCCCACTTCTCCCTTTTGGTGTGGAAATGTTGACTCTGTGCCTTTATATATTGGCTACATCGGACACGTGTGACTTGCTTTTTGATTTTTACACACTCAGAGGTCACCCTGAGTCTCAGGGGCGACTTGGACTTGGACTTTGGGCCCTGTTGGAACTGTGGGGACTGTGGGGACCTTGGAGATGGACTAAGTGTGTTTTACATGGTGAGATGGGCATGAGCTTTTGGGGCACAAAAGCAGAATGTTATGGTTTAGATATGAGGTGTCCCCCCAAAGCTCATGTGTGAGTCCACGTAAGAAGGTTTAGAGGTGAGATGATTGGCTGATGACAGCCTTAACCCAATCAGTGAATTAATCTGCTGATAGGGATTAATCTGGTGGTGACTGTAGCCGGTAGGCTGTGGCTGGAGGAGGTGGGTAGGGCTGGGCCTTCAGAGTCTGTGTTTTGTATCTGCTGAGTGGAGACTCTCTTTCCCCTCTTCCTGGTGTGATATCCTCCCCCTCGCACACTCTTCAGCCCTGATGTCCAGCCTCACCTTGAATCCTGAGGAATGCAACTGGCCGTCTGTGGACTGAGACCTCTGAAACCATGAGGCCCTCGTGCCCCTTTTCTCCTTGAAAGTGTTCTTGTCTGGTCTCTTGGTCACAGCAATGAAGAAGCTGCCTAAAGCAGTGTTTCCCAGGTGGTCCCAGCAGTGTGTTCCTGCTCCGTGGCTCCGCATCCTGATGCTTATAGCCAGACTGAGATCTTGCCGATTTCATTTTGATAAAATTTCATCTCATTCTGCTCTGGTTTGATGCTTCCATGATTAATGAAGTCAACTATCTTTCAATATGTGCCTGGGCCTTATTATGTGTTCCTCCTCTTGGCAGTGCCTGTCTAGGTCTTTTGGCCGTGAGTTTCTCCTGAGGTGTCTGTGCCTTTCTTTCTGTGGTGGCAGTTGCTCACACATCGTTGATGGCATCACTTTGCTGGCTGTAGATATCGCCGTGCACTTTACCAGGTGGCCCTTGTCTCCTCAGCGTGTTGAAGGTGTCTTCTGACAGACACAGCCTCTTAATCTTCGCAGAGTTCAACCTGTCACTCTGTTTTCAAGTGTCTTGTCTAAACACGTGTTCAGGCATGGCTGTGACAGCTCCACTGTCACTGAGCTTGCTGCCCCACCCCTCTGGCTGTCCTTCGTCCCACTGGACCTCTGTAAATAACCTTTCTTGGATTATCAACGTGGGATGAGGCTAGGACGGGAGGGGTCATGTTAGGCAGTTTCCCTGGCCCTGGAGAGAGGCCGGAGCAGTGGGGATCATGTGGCTGGTGGCTATCAGGGGAGCTGCAAGGACAGTGGGGACAGCTTGTTGTTGTTCAGTGAAACCAGACACTAAAATGAAATGGCAGTCTCAGGGATTGGGGTGAAAATTAGAAAATCTCTATTGTAGGACTGTAAGAAGCCCAATTTTCTGTAGGCAGAGGGCAGGCTGTTTTGAAAATTGGGCCCAGGACCTGATGGTAAGAGTGCTGGGTAACACAGGAGGTTGAACCCCGAAGCTCAGACACCCCTCCTTTAAGGGAGGGCCTGATGGTGAACACGGGGTCCCGAGACCTGGAATAAGGCATTTGAGTTGTGGTCTGAGAAGTTGGCTTCAGCCCACCAGGCACAGGGCACAGTCCAGCAGAAGTCCTCCCCGGGGTTGAGGGACACAATTAAAGCCTCAGCGTCCACGGCAGAGCAGGAACTAGGTTGTCCCCCTGACTCAGGCAAGGAACAAAGGGGCCACCGGAGTCCCCGTCCTCTGCTTCCACAGTGTTCGTAGAGACCAGGAGGCCAGGGGAATTCTGCCCAAGTCCATTTCACGGTGACTCCACGTCATCCGAATCCCATATGTGACTTCTGGAAGAGCCCTGACACTGGGTGTCCACTCTGTTGAGAAGGAGCCAGGGGACAGCAGAGGTGCCTGCAGAAGAAGAGTGACAGGAGGGACCGTCACTCAGGCCTGGCGAGTCCGTGGCATGTTGGGTGCAGACCGTGGAGGATGCGGGTGGTGCCCTCTGCGTTCCCAGCCTTCCAGTTCAGCTCAGGATCCCTGTGACCTCTCTGGGTTCCTCCTCAGCTGCCCGGCCAGTGGTGCCAGGAAGGCGCACGCCGTGGGCACAGCCCTCCTCCCACACCTGCTGGAAGTGGGTGGAGAAGCAGCCAGGTCCCCCACACCCTGGGGTGGTTTCAAGGCACACGCCCTCCACCTTCTTCAGTGTGCCCGAGGTGAGCTCCCGGGACACACAGGCCCAGCAGCACAAGAGCACCCAGTGTGCTGTGACACAGGGCTCTGCCCCGCCATGTCTGCCTGAGCTCTGGGTGGCTTCAGCCGCAAGAAATGCTGCTCAGTCTGGGGGCCGAGAGCCTGAGGCCAGGCTCTGGCGGTCAGGTTCTGGTGCGCTCCCCTTCGGCTGGCAGGGGGCTACCTACTGTGTGCACTCATGGTGGACAGCAGGGCCCTCCTGGCTCCTCCTCTACCAAGGACACGAGCTCCAGCACGGGGACTCTGTCCTCTGACCTCACCTAGCCTGTCCCTCCCCAGAGCTCCGCCTCCCAGTGCCATCACAGGGGAGGTTTGCAGGGGGCACATAGTCAGTCCACGACGGCGTCCAACAGACGGGCACAGGGTGCCATCATCACAGGTTAATGGCCGAACCCAGAGCCATCCATGCAGGGAAAAGTCATGGCATGTTGCGCAGCAGTGAAAACAGGAAACGCCACTCTAGGTGACAGCCTAGAGGAATGACCGGTGACGAGTCCCACTCCCAGAAGACTGCACTGGTGGGGCGCAGCCTCCGGGGGCTCGGGAGCAAGAAGAGCTGGAGGCCGGTGCACACGCCTGGGTGGTGAGACCTTTTCTGAACAGACAGGGAGAATAAAGGGCAGCTCCGGAGGCTGACCAGTGGCCACCTCTGGCCAGAGGCCAGGGAATTGTAGGGGAAGGACACCTGGACACGTGGAAGCTAGTGGTGATGACCAGGTCCTTCCCAGTTCCTGGCAGGGGGCCCAAGGACGGCCATGCCTTATCTCATCACGTACCATTTATGATTTTGGCCTCAAGTGGGCCTACAAAGGCCCTGAAGGAGAGATAAAGAGCACCTGTCTGACGGCTGGAGTTGAGGACTGGGCCCTGGGACTTGGTCTGAAGGGCAGAGCCCAGGGTGGCAGGAGACTTGGGATCAAGAACTCTGCTGTCTGGAGCCAAGGGGCCTGAGGGGGCCTGCACCCACTACCCAGAGGGACAGCAGCAGAGCACACCCAGATATTCCAGCCGAAAACAGCATTTCATTGTTAAAAATATATTGACAATAACAGGCAACCAACCACAATACAGAAACCCTTAACCAACAGGCCGTCAACCACCATGCTCCAGGCAGAAACCCTCATCAACCAGAGGCCACCAGTCACCGTGCCAACATGCAGAAATCCATGTGGGTGGCTCTGAATCACCAGTGAAGAGAAAACGGGGTTTTTGTACTGACACCAGACACCAGACGCAGATGCCAAGGGCAGGCAGGTCACTTGGGCCAACCCTCCTCCTAGGAACACCGGGAGTCCAGGGTAAAGGCTGAACTCTTCTGAAGGCAGTGGAGACAGCCAAGTAGAGAATACTGTGGAGCCTGGAGTCACAAGGAGACAGAGAATCGTAAGCCTGGGGCTCAGTGGCACATGCTTGCCTAGCACCACAGCACCACAAAAAAAAAAAAAAAAAAAAAAAAAAAAAACAAGCAGGAGATTCAATAAATTGAAGCCTGACATTTGCTTTTCTAAAAACATTTGCTGATTCTGGAGTGATCAGCTAAAGGGCTGACAGCAGATTCTACACTCTCACTGTCCAGGGAGGGAAACTGTGGAGGCCGGGACCCACCCTGCAGAGGCCCCAGGACGCGCCTGCATGTTGGGCTGGAAACCCTAAGATGTTAGCTGGAGAAGACGGTCAGTGGCCATCCGTCAGACTGCAGCCCAGATGCTTGCTACTGGGACCTGAGGACACCCCACGGTCTGCCACGGGGTTCAGGAACACTGTGACTACCACCAGGAAGCTGCCAGAAGCACAGGAAATTGCCTCACGGGACTGTAGCTCGCTACACTCAGCCAGTCCTGAACACAAAGTCTGGCACCCATGCTGAGAACAGGCGTGCCAAGACACAAAGCAGCACGTGGAGGAGCCGGCAGGAGCAGAGACACCTGGGGTGGGGCGCCAGCCATTGGAACCACGTGACAGGAAGCAGCCACCACCACGCTCCAGGAGCAGAGCAGGAGCAGGAGCTGCGCCAGAAATCAAAGTGTGAACCTGCAGGTCTCTTAGCTGGGAGTCCTGCAGTACACACCTGCAGGAGTTAGGAACGCAACAGACGGCTTCAGGGCCAGGGACAGCCCTGAAGGCGGGCCTGAGACCCGCAGGCTGGGTTCCGAGGGACACCGGGAAGGAAGAGCAGAAGACCAAGGCCTGGCACTTGAGGGGCTGCAGTAACCAGGTGTGATGGGCACAGGAGCTCCGGGCACCACAGAGGGAGCCCTGAAGCAGCGGGAGGGAACAGCAAGAATTTTTAAACAGATGACCGCAGACCTCTTTCCAAAGTAAGGAGGATGCCACCCATGGTTCCAAGAGTGAAGGATAGAAAGTCACGTCGCACAGCCACTGGGGACGAGGGGACAGGGCATCCTCCACGCAGTCCAGGAGGGAGGAACTCAGTGCCTCCAAAGGAGCAGCAGCAGGACCGACAACGGCACGGAGCACAGGAGTGAGCAGAGACCCAGGCTGAGCCAGAGGCCCAGCAGACACGCCAGGCCCGGGGACCTGCTTCCTCAGCGAGGACGTGAGGACACACCCTCCCTGTCCACCCTGGCCTCTGTTTCCGGGAGCTGTCCTAACAAAGCTCCTAAGATCAGACATGGCTGCTCCCACGGAGATTCCGGGGCTGGGAGAGCCCTGCCTGGCTTCAGGCTCCTGGGCTGCCCCCTGGCTGGCCTCAGGCCCTCCTCCATCTGCACAGCCCTCTCTCTGTGTCTCTGTCCAAACTTCCTCTTGTCATGAGCCCCTGGTCACCCTGGATGAGGGCCACCTCCCCCAGTATGGCCTCATCTTCACCTCATTCCCTCTGCAAGGACCTGGTTTCCAAATAAGGTCGCCTTCACGGGCTCCAGGTGGGCCCAGATCTGGGGGTGACCCTCCTCCCCAACTGAACTTTCCCTCCTGGGCAATCTGGACCTGACTCCGCATAAAGAGCAAGGTGGATGCCTGGCAGGTGGGCAGCAGGGGAGAGGCAGAGGCCAGAGCCCAACGCCAGCTCCATGCCGAGCTCAGTGCAGGCAGCTCCGGGGCCATCAGAGCAAGATCCACGCGCACCTCTGCCCGCCCTCTCCTCAGACTCTGTGGCCTGAGCCTGTCTCCCACCCTTCCTTCCCAGCCCCAGACTAGCTCCTGCTCCCCACTGACCTTCCTGGCCCTCTGAGCTCTGAGCACAGGGAAGCACAAAGTTCCCCTATCTGCTCTGCTCCTGGAATGTGCCTCCGAGCCCTTGGCCTTTCTCAGGACACATCCTGCAGGGGCTGATGTCCTCAGGCCTCCGCTGGCTCTGGTCCCATGCAGCTCTCACCCGGGGCTTCATGCATTGCCCCCAGGGCCACCGTGCCAGGGTGCAGATGCACCTGTGTCCACCACCCACGCACCTGCTCAGTGCACTGGGAGGCCTGGCTAGGGACTGCCAGAAGAGAGGGAAGGCACAAGTTCTGGCGGGAAGACAGAGCGGCCTCTGTCCTTGGGTAAGCCCACTTCTGTGTAAAGGATACAAAGAACTGGCAAAAATCTGTATGAGAAAAAAACCCCCAAATCTACAGAACTCTGATGAAAGACACCAAACACGGTCATGGGGAGGTACCATGTTCACAACCAGGAAGGGTCAACACTGTGATGGCGTCAGTTTTTCCAACTCTAAGTATGAAAGTGGCACAATCTCCATCAGAATCAAGAGGCTGGTATTGTAGGCCTCGGAGGCTGGGCCACACAGTTCATAAGGGGGGAGAAGAACTAGGTGGGGGAACACCATGAAGGTATAGAGTTTCATGTGGCCCTCCCAAGACCAGCTCCAAAGCTGCAGGACCATGAACCCATACCTGCTGAGGGGAGGGTGGACGGATCAATAGCAAGACTCAAACACAGGCCTGCCTAGGTATGGCCATGCTCTCCAACCAGAAGCTGGGTGCCTGCAGAGCATGCTCTGCTGAAGGGTTTGGAAGCAGTCACACCCACATGCACAGGGAACACAGACCCAGCGGCAGGGTGGCCCTGGGAGTCTGACAAAGCACAGGGAACGCAGACACAGCTGCAGGGTCCCGTAGGAGACTTATACAGTACAGGGAACACAGATTCAACTCCAGGGAGGTCCTTGGGAGTCTCATGCAGCACAGGGAACACAGACCCAGCTGCAGGGAGGCCCTGGGAGACTCACACAGCACAGGGAACACAGACCCAGCTGCAGGGAGACCCTGGGAGATTCACACAGCACAGGGAAGACAGACCCAGCTGTAGGGAGGCCCTGAGAGTCTCACCCCCACAGGGAACACAGACCCAGCTGTAGGGAGGCTCTGGGAGACTCACACAGCACAGGGAACACAGACCAAGCTGCAAGGAGGTCATGGGAGACTCACTCAGCAAAGGGAACACAGACCCAGCTGCAGGGAGGCCCTGGGAGACTCACTCAGCAAAGGGAACACAGACCAGCTGCAGGGTGGCCCTGGGAGACTCACTCAGCAAAGGGAACACAGACCAGCTGCAGGGTGGCCCTGGGAGACTCACTCAGCAAAGGGAACACAGACCAGCTGCAGGGTGGCCCTGGGAGACTCACTCAGCAAAGGGAACACAGACCAGCTGCAGGGTGGCCCTGGGAGACTCACTCAGCAAAGGGAACACAGACCAGCTGCAGGGTGGCCCTGGGAGACTCACTCAGCAAAGGGAACACAGACCAGCTGCAGGGTGGCCCTGGGAGACTCACTCAGCAAAGGGAACATAGACCCAGCTGCAGGGAGGCCCTGGGAGACTCACTCAGTAAAGGGAACACAAACCCAGCTGCAGGGAGGTCCTGGGAGTCTCACTCCCCACAGGGAACACAGACCCAGCTGCAGGGAGGCCCTGGGAGACTCACTCAGCACAGGGAACAGAGACCCAGCTGCAGGGAGGCCCTGGGAGACTCACTCAGCACAGGGAACACAGACCCAGCTGCAGGGAGGCCCTGGGAGACTCACTCAGCACAGGGAACACAGACCCACCTGCAGGGAGGCCCTGGGAGTCTCACTCCCCACAGGGAACACAGACCCAGCTGCAGGGAGGCCCTGGGAGTCTCACTCCCCACAGGGAACACACACCCAGCTGCAGGGAAGTCCTGGGAGACTCACTCAGCACAGGGAACACAGACCCAGCTCCAGGGAGGTCCTGGAGGACTCATGCAGCACAGGGAACACGGACCCAGCTGCAGGGAGGCCCTGGGAGACTCACTCAGCACAGGGAACACAGACCCAGCTGCAGGGTGGCCCCTGGGAGACTCAATCAGCACAGGAAACACAGACCCAGCTGCAGGGAGACCCTGGGAGACTCACTCCCCACAGGGAACACAGACCCAGCTGCAGGGAGACCCTGGGAGACTCACTCAGCACAGGGAACACAGACCCAGCTGCAGGGAGGCCCCTGGGAGACTCACTCAGCACAGGGAACACAGACCCAGCTGCAGGGAGACCCTGGGAGACTCATGCAGCACAGGGAACACAGACCCAGCTGCAGGGTGGCCCCTGGGAGACTCACTCAGCACAGGGAACACAGACCCAGCTGCAGGGAGACCCTGGGAGACTCATGCAGCACAGGGAACACAGACCCAGCTGCAGGGTGGCCCCTGGGAGACTCACTCAGCACAGGGAACACAGACCCAGCTGCAGGGAGACCCTGGGAGACTCATGCAGCACAGGGAACACAGACCCAGCTGCAGGGTGGCCCCTGGGAGACTCACTCAGCACAGGGAACACAGACCCAGCTGCAGGGAGACCCTGGGAGACTCATGCAGCACAGGGAACACAGACCCAGCTGCAGGGTGGCCCCTGGGAGACTCACTCAGCACAGGGAACACAGACCCAGCTGCAGGGAGACCCTGGGAGACTCATGCAGCACAGGGAACACAGACCCAGCTGCAGGGTGGCCCCTGGGAGACTCACTCAGCACAGGGAACACAGACCCAGCTGCAGGGAGACCCTGGGAGACTCATGCAGCACAGGGAACACAGACCCAGCTGCAGGGTGGCCCCTGGGAGACTCAATCAGCACAGGGAACACAGACCCAGCTGCAGGGATGTCCTGGGAGTCTCATGCAGCACAGGGAACACAGACCCCGCTGCAGGGAGACCCTGGGAGACTCACTCAGCAGAGGGAACACAGACCCAGCTGCAGGGTGGCCCCTGGGAGACTCAAACAGCACAGGGAATACAGACCCTGCTGCAGGGAGGCCCTGGGAGACTCACTCATCACGGGGAACACAGACCCAGCTACAGGATGGCCACTGGGAGACTCACGCAGCACAGGAAACACAGACCCAGCTGCACGGAGGTCCTGGGTTTCTCACCCAGCACAGGGTACACAAACCCAGCTCCAGGGAGGTCTTGGGAGACTAATGCAGCACAGGGAACACAGACACAGCTGCAGGGTGGTCCTGGGAGACTCATGAAGCACAGGGAACACAGACCCAGCTGCAGGGAGGCCCTATGAGTCTCACTCCCCACAGGGAACATAGTCCCAGCTGTAGGGAGGTCCTGGGAGACTCACACAGCACAGGGAACACAGATCCAGCTTCAGGGAGGCCCTGGGAGACTCTCTCAGCACAGGGACCACAGACCCAGCTGCAGGGTCCCCTGGGAGATTCACACAGCACAGGGAACACAGACCTAGCTGTAGGGAGGTATTTGGAATTGCCCAAACTTGGAGGCCATGCTCTGGTGTGTTCCCAAGCCACAGGAAACCTGGGAGGAACCAGATGCACACTCCTATGGAAGGAGGCTGTGGAGGGGGGGTGTTGGGTGTTGGGGAGTGGGGAGTCATCTACTGAGGGCTCCTGACTGCACCGTGGCTGGAGAGCACTGCTGCCTAGGCCTCTGGAACACCAGCAGGGCCAGGGCTCCATGGGGGCGAGGAGTGGAAGGCGAGTCCCCGGGACACTCCTGCACAACACTGCAGTGTGGACCCACGGCCCTGTTCATGTGCCAGAACTCTGGGCGTGAGCAAATGCGGCCAGTTGACCTGCAGTCGGGGCTTGAGTCCAAGAAGGCATGTCATGCATGTGCACAGCTGGAGGAGTGAAGGGCTGGAGAAGCCGTGGTGTGGGGAAGCTGAGCAGGGCTGGGCTGGGCAGGGCTTCCCTTCCGCTTTGAGTCCCCTGGAGGACCATGTGCACACCCAGGGAGGCCACAGACAACCTGAGCCTGGCTTGTCATCATGGGGTCCTGGGAGGGATGTGCAAAGTCTCTGGGGAGGGCCATCGGGACCTTGTCCCCTCCACCTAGGACTCCCAGTGTCAGTGGTCCCCATGCAGGGGTCTGAGGGCCGGGGCTCTGCAGGCTCAGTGCCCCCAGAGAGATTTTCAGACACATTGCTAGACCTCAGAAGGGATGCGGGTGGGATGGGTGACCAGCATGGTGGGCCAGGAACCTGGAGGGCCTGGGGGTGAGGTCTGGGGAGATCAGGCGTGGCCTGCCCTGTCCCTCCCTGATGGACAGTCCTTGGCCACCAGCCCAGCCGAGCTAGGGACAGGTGCTGTGTGGGAGGCTAAGGGGTAAAGCCCTGTTTCTTGGAAGCAGTTGTGGTTCCGAGGGAAACCACAGGGTGGGAGCCTCCTGCTCTCTGGGTCAGGTGGTGCCCGGCTGTGGCAGGCCCCCAGGGGAGGGCAGGGCTGCACCTGACCCACCTGGCATCCTCCTGCCGGCTGTCCCCAGGCTGCGGGCACAAGGGGCAGTGACCTTTGTGACCAGGCTGCCTGGCCCTTGGTTCTGCCTGACCCCGGGATGAGCTGGGCTCAGGTGCTGGGGCAGGGAGGGCCCCTGGGGAGGAGGAGCGGGCACCTGGAGCTCCTGAGGCCTCAGGTCCCACCGGGGCCCAGCTCTGGCCTCTGCTGTCCTCGGGGTGGCTCACAAAGTGAGTTTCAAAGGAGTGAGGTGCTTCGAGGTGGTCTCCTCTGAACACCCGGCCGGTGGGCGCATCTCCCACTGCTCTGGGTGTGCAGACCCTTCTCCAGCCACGGAGATGAGGCAGGACGGCACCCCATCGCCTGCTCCAGGCCCAAGGACGGGTCCTCAGCTATCCCCAGGGAGCGCGTGCTCTTGACTGACCCCGAGGGAGGGATTCTAAAGTGACCACTGTGGGTGGAAGCTGGCCAGAGGCTGTCAAGGTGTCTGGCTAAGCAGGATCAAGGCTCTGACTGGGCCTCTTGCAGAACTGGCCTCTGTCCTGCTGAGCACGAGGGCCACACTGGGCATGTGCTCTTTGCTGTGGGCCTTGGGTGAGCACAGGCCTGGCTTTGGTGGTGACCAGGGGCCAGTGCTGGCTAAGGGCCAGCTTAGGTGTTTCTAGATCCTTCTGTCTAAGGAGCACCAACTGTTGGTGGCTATAGCCGCCTTTGGATCCCCAGACTCAGTGGGATCCGGTCCCCAGCAGGTGTCTTTGCTTCTTGGTGGCCCTGGGTGCTCCCTTGGAGACTCAGGTGCTCCTCCCAGTCCCCATGTGTCTTCTTTTGTTTTTAATATTTATTTATTCATTTATTTTTAGTTTTCGGCGGACACAACATCTTTGTATGTTGTGCTGAGGTTCGAACCCAGGCCGCACGCGTGTCAGGCGAGTGCCCTACTGCTTGAGCCACATCTCCAGCCCCCCATGTGTCTTCTTGGGAAGGGAATTCTGGGAGCCTTCCCTGACTCCAGGGGGCACGCTCTCCTCCTGCTGTCGCACCTCTCAGGCCGGGTGGTCCGCGCCTCTGGGTGCCTGCTGTTTCCCTGGCTGCTCTCCAGGCTCTGTGACCTCGCTGTCCATCAGCCTGGTGGGACGGGGTGACGGACGCTGGCACCTCGTCAGAATTTCTGTATCCATAAGTCGGAGTTTCAGCCCATAAAAGAACCTGTGTGTTTTAAAGACTTTTCCAGCCCCATTTTTCTGGCCTCTGCTCTGGTGGGACTCCAATGTCACGTATTTTAGGAAGCTTCGTAGTGGATCACGGGATCTGGAGTCTCTTCATTTCTCCCAGTGTTTTTCTCCCTGTTCTCTGATGACGGGAAAGACTGCCTGGAGCAACGTCTTCAAATCTTCTGGCCTTCCCCATGCCTCTCCAGCCAGCTCTTAAGCTCAACAGGCTTTGATTCTTTAGATTTCTCTGCACTTTCATTTGTTTCTTGAGAATTTGCTGTTACAGATATTTTTGGTGGAGTTTCCCTATCTATTCACTCATTATGGTCATATTTTCTTTTTACGTATTTATCTTTTAGTTGTAGTTGGACACAATACCTTTATTCTGTATATTTATCTTTATGTGGAGTGGGATGGAACCCAAGCACTCTCCGCTGAGCCCCGCCAGCCCCATATGACCATGTTTTCCATTCAGCCTTTGACCACTGTGTACTTTAACATCCTGACTGAGGACTGGTCTGGTCTTCGTCACGTGGAGACGGCTGTCGCAGAGCTGCGTTTCCGGGTGCCTGAGGGTGGCGCTTCCTTTTCTTTGCGTAGCTACAGCTGGTACGTGGTAGCGCCCAGCCTTGGGCCTTTTCGTGGCCGAGTGTTGGGATGGTGCCGGTCACTGCTCGGAGCCGTCCCTGGACTGGCCTGTACTGAGGGAGCTCAGTGTCCTGCACTCAGTGTCCTGAGTGCCCAGGGGCAGCTGGAGGCCTGTGTAAAGCCTGTTGGTTCTCTTGCCCAGTCTCCTGAGCCACTTGGGTTTCTCATTGATCTGTAGCGTTCTCCATCAATCCTGGCCCTGCTTCTCCAGCCACGTGCTGCCAGGAACGTGGCCCAGGACAGACACCAACAGGATGGCTGTGCCCCAGTGGGAAGAGGCTGTGCCTGAAGCAGCTCTGGTCTCTGTGGGGCAGGGTGCCCTTCCTGGTCCTGGAGCTGCTGTCCCATTCTCTCCATATAGAGATTGACAGCAGTGCCCCTTCTGTCTGCACAGGTGATGACTGATGGCTGATTGACAGCAGTGCCCTTCTGTGTGGACAGGTGATGACTGATGGCTGTTTGACAGCAGTGTCCCTTCTGTCTGTACAGGTGATGAATGATGGCTGATTGACAGCAGTGTCCCTTCTGTCTGCACAGGTGATGACTGATGGATGATTGACAGCAGTGTCCCTTCTGTCTGCACAGGTGATGACTGATGGCTGATTGACAGCCGTGTCCCTTCTGTCTGGACAGGTGATGACTGACAGATGATTGACAGCAGTGCCCCTTCTGTCTGCACAGGTGATGACTGACAGATGATTGACAGCAGTGTCCCTTCTGTCTGCACAGGTGATGACTGATGGCTGATTGACAGCAGTGTCCCTTCTGTCTGCACAGGTGATGACTGATGGATGATTGACAGCAGTGTCCCTTCTGTCTGCACAGGTGATGACTGATGCCTGATTGACAGCCGTGTCCCTTCTGTCTGGACAGGTGATGACTGACAGATGATTGACAGCAGTGTCCCTTCTGTCCGCACAGGTGATGACTGACAGACGATTGACAGCAGTGCCCCTTCTGTCTGGACAGGTGATGACTGATGGCTGATTGACAGCAGTGCTTCTTCTGTCTGGACAGGTGATGACTGACAGCTGATTGACAGCAGTGTCCCTTCTGTCTGCACAGGTGATGACTGATGGCTGATTGACAGCAGTGCTTCTTCTGTCTGGACAGGTGATGACTGACAGCTGATTGACAGCAGTGTCCCTTCTGTCTGCACAGGTGATGACTGATGGCTGATTGACAGCAGTGCTCCTTCTGTCTGGACAGGTGATGACTGATGGATGATTGACAGCAGTGTTCCTTCTGTCTGGTCAGGTGACAACTGATGGATGGTTGACAACAGTGCCCCTTCACTCTGCACAGGTGATGATTGACAGATGATTGACAGCATTCCTCCTTCTGTCTGTACAGGTGATGGCTGACAGATGATTGACAGCAGTGCCCCTTCTGTCTGCACAGGTGATGACTGATGGCTGATTGACAGCAGTGCTCCTTCTGTCGGGACAGGTGTGGACTGATGGATGATTGACAACAGTGTCCCTTCTGTCTGCACAGGTGATGACTGATGGCTGATTGACAGCAGTGCCCTTCTGTCTGGACAGGTGATGACTGATGGATGATTGACAGCAGTGCCCCTTCTGTCTGTACAGGTGATGAGTGACAGATGATTGACAGCAGTGTCCCTTCTGTCTGCACAGGTGATGACTGATGGCCGATTGACAGCAGTGCCCTTCTGTCTGGACAGGTGATGACTGATGGATGATTGACAGCAGTGCCTCTTCTGTCTGCACAGGTGATGACTGATGGCTGATTGACAGCAGTGCTCCTTCTGTCGCACAGGTGATGACCGATGGATGATTGACAGCAGTGCCCCTTCTGTCTGTAGAGGTGATGAGTGACAGATGATTGACAGCAGTGTCCCTTCTGTCTGGACAGGTGTTGACTGATGGATGATTGACAGCAGTGCCTCTTCTGTCTGCACAGGTGTTGACTGATGGCTGATTGACAGCAGTGTCCCTTCTGTCTGCACAGGTGATGACTGATGGCTGATTGACAGCAGTGCCCCTTCTGTCTGGACAGGTGTTGACTGATGGCTGATTGATAGCAGTGCCCCTTCTGTCTGCACAGGTGATGACTGATGGATGATTGACAGCAGTGTCCCTTCTGTCTGCACAGGTGATGACTGACGGATGATTGACAGCAGTGCCCCTCTCTCTGCACAGGTGATGACTTAAAGATGATTGACAGCAGTGCCTTTCTGTCTGCACAGGTGATGACTGACGGGTGATTGACAGCAGTGCTCCTTCTGTCTGCACAGGTGATGACTGATGGATGATTGACAGCAGTGCCCCTTCTGTCTGCACAGGTGATGACTGATGGATGATTGACAGCAGTGCCCCTTCTGTCTGCACAGGTGATGACTGATGGATGATTGACAGCAGTGCCCCTTCTGTCTGCACAGGTGATGACTGATGGATGATTGACAGCAGTGCCCCTTCTGTCTGCACAGGTGATGACTGATGGATGATTGACAGCAGTGCCCCTTCTGTCTGCACAGGTGATGACTGATGGATGATTGACAGCAGTGCCCCTTCTGTCTGCACAGGTGATGACTGATGGATGATTGACAGCAGTGCCCCTTCTGTCTGCACAGGTGATGACTGATGGATGATTGACAGCAGTGCCCCTTCTGTCTGCACAGGTGATGACTGATGGATGATTGACAGCAGTGCCCCTTCTGTCTGCACAGGTGATGACTGATGGATGATTGACAGCAGTGCCCCTTCTGTCTGCACAGGTGATGACTGATGGATGATTGACAGCAGTGCCCCTTCTGTCTGCACAGGTGATGACTGATGGATGATTGACAGCAGTGCCCCTTCTGTCTGCACAGGTGATGACTGATGGATGATTGACAGCAGTGCCCCTTCTGTCTGCACAGGTGATGACTGATGGATGATTGACAGCAGTGCCCCTTCTGTCTGCACAGGTGATGACTGATGGATGATTGACAGCAGTGCCCCTTCTGTCTGCACAGGTGATGACTGATGGATGATTGACAGCAGTGTCCCTTCTGTCTGCACAGGTGATGACTGATGGATGATTGACAGCAGTGTCCCTTCTGTCTGCACAGGTGATGACTGATAGATGATTGACAGCAGTGCCCCTTCTGTCTGCACAGGTGATGACTGATGGATGATTGACAGCAGTGTCCCTTCTGTCTGCACAGGTGATGACTGATGGATGATTGACAGCAGTGTCCCTTCTGTCTGCACAGGTGATGACTGATGGATGATTGACAGCAGTGTCCCTTCTGTCTGCACAGGTGATGACTGATGGATGATTGACAGCAGTGTCCCTTCTGTCTGCACAGGTGATGACTGATGGATGATTGACAGCAGTGTCCCTTCTGTCTGCACAGGTGATGACTGATGGATGATTGACAGCAGTGCCCCTTCTGTCTGCACAGGTGATGACTGACGGATGATTGACAGCAGTGTCCCTTCTGTCTGCACAGGTGATGACTGATGGATGATTGACAGCAGTGCCCCTTCTGTCTGGACAGTTGAGAAAAGATGGATGATTGACAGCAGTGCCCCTTTGGTCTGGACAGTTGAGAACTGATGGATGATTGACAGCAGTGTTCCTTCTGTCTGGTCAGGTGACAACTGATGGATGGTTGACAACAGTGCCCCTTCACTCTGCAAGGTGATGATTGACAGATGATTGACAGCATTCCTCCTTCTGTCTGCACAGGTGATGACTGACGGCTGATTGACAGCAGTGTCCCTTCTGTCTGCACAGATGATGACTGATGGATGATTGACAGCAGTGCCCCTTCTGTCTGCACAGGTGATGACTGATGGATGATTGACAGCAGTGTCCCTTCTGTCTGCACAGGTGATGACTGATGGATGATTGACAGCAGTGTCCCTTCTGTCTGCACAGGTGATGACTGATGGATGATTGACAGCAGTGTCCCTTCTGTCTGCACAGGTGATGACTGATGGATGATTGACAGCAGTGTCCCTTCTGTCTGCACAGGTGATGACTGATGGATGATTGACAGCAGTGTCCCTTCTGTCTGCACAGGTGATGACTGATGGATGATTGACAGCAGTGTCCCTTCTGTCTGCACAGGTGATGACTGATGGATGATTGACAGCAGTGTCCCTTCTGTCTGCACAGGTGATGACTGATGGATGATTGACAGCAGTGTCCCTTCTGTCTGCACAGGTGATGACTGATGGATGATTGACAGCAGTGTCCCTTCTGTCTGCACAGGTGATGACTGATGGATGATTGACAGCAGTGTCCCTTCTGTCTGCACAGGTGATGACTGATGGATGATTGACAGCAGTGTCCCTTCTGTCTGCACAGGTGATGACTGATGGATGATTGACAGCAGTGTCCCTTCTGTCTGCACAGGTGATGACTGATGGATGATTGACAGCAGTGTCCCTTCTGTCTGCACAGGTGATGACTGATGGATGATTGACAGCAGTGTCCCTTCTGTCTGCACAGGTGATGACTGATGGATGATTGACAGCAGTGTCCCTTCTGTCTGCACAGGTGATGACTGATGGATGATTGACAGCAGTGTCCCTTCTGTCTGCACAGGTGATGACTGATGGATGATTGACAGCAGTGTCCCTTCTGTCTGCACAGGTGATGACTGATGGATGATTGACAGCAGTGTCCCTTCTGTCTGCACAGGTGATGACTGATGGATGATTGACAGCAGTGTCCCTTCTGTCTGCACAGGTGATGACTGATGGATGATTGACAGCAGTGTCCCTTCTGTCTGCACAGGTGATGACTGATGGATGATTGACCGCAGTGCCCCTCTCTCTGCACAGGTAATGACTTACAGATGATTGACAGCAGTGTCCCTTCTGTCTGCACAGGTGATGACTGATGGCTGATTGACAGAAGTGATCCTTCTGTCTGCACAGGTGATGACTGATGGCTGATTGACAGCAGTGCCCCTTCTGTCTGCACAGATGATGACTGATGATGATTGACAGCAGTGTCCCTTCTGTCTGCACAGGTGATGACTGATGGATGATTGACAGCAGTGCTCCTTCTGTCTGCACAGGTGTTGACAGATGGCTGATTGACAGCAGTGCCCCTTCTGTCTGCACAGGTGATGACTGATGATGATTGACAGCAGTGCCCCTTCTGTCTGCACAGGTGATGACTGACAGATGATTGACAGCAGTGTCCCTTCTGTCTGCACAGATGATGACTGATAGATGATTGACAGCAGTGTCCCTTCTGTCTGGACAGGTGATGACTGATGGATGATTGACAGCAGTGTCCCTTCTGTCTGCACAGGTGATGACTGATGGATGATTGACAGCAGTGCCCCTTCTGTCTGCACAGGTGAAGAGTGACAGATGATTGACAGAAGAGCTCCATCTGTCTGAACAGGTGATGACTGATGGCTGATTGACAGCGGTGTCCCTTCTCTCTGCACAGGTGATGACTGACAGATGATTGACACAGTGTCCCTTCTGTCTGGACAGGTGCTGACTGATGGATGATTGACAGCAGTGCCCCGTTGTCTGCATAGGTGATGACTGACAGATTATTGACAGCAGTGTCCCTCTGTCTGCATAGGTGATGACTGATAGATGATTGACAGCAGTGACCCTTCTGTCTGGACAGGTGATGACTGACAGATGATTGACAGCAATGCTCCTTCTGTCTGCACAGGTGATGACTGATGGCTGATTGACAGCAGTGTCCCTTCTGTCTGCACAGAAGTAGACTGATGGTTGATTGACAGCAGTGCCCCCTCTGTCTGGACAGGTGATAACTGACGTCTGATTGACAGCAGTGTCCCTTCTGTCTGGACAAGTGATGACTGACGGATTATTGACAGCAGTGCCCCTTCTGTCTGGACAGGTGTTGACTGATGGCTGATTGACAGCAGTGCCCCTTCTGTCTGCACAGGTGATGAGTGATGGATGATTGACAGCAGTGCCCCTTCTGTCTGGACAGGTGATGACTGACCACTGATTGACAGCAGTGCTCCTTCTGTCTGCACAGGTGATGACTGACCGCTGATTGACAGCAGTGCTCCTTCTGTCTGCACAGGTGATGACTGATGGCTGATTGACAGCAGTGCTTCTTCTGTCTGCACAGGTGATGACTGACAGATGATTGACAGCAGTGTCCCTTCTGTCTGGACAGGTGATGACTGATGGCTGATTGACAGCAGTGCCCCTTCTGTCTGCACAGGTGATGACTGATGGTGATTGACAGCAGTGCCCCCTCTGTCTGGACAGGTGATGACTGAGAGATGATTGACAGCAGTGGCCCTTCTGTCTGCACAGGTGATGACTGATGGCTGATTGACAGCAGTGTCCCTTCTGTCTGGACAGTAGATGACTGATGATGATTGACAGCAGTGCTCCTTCTGTCTGCACAGGTGATGACTGATGGCTGATTGACAGCAGTGTCCCTTCTGTCAGGACAGGAGATGACTGATGATGATTGACAGCAGTGCTCCTTCTGTCTGCACAGGTGATGACTGATGGATGATTGACAGCAGTGCCCCTTCTGTCTGCACAGGTGATGTCTGAGGGCTGATTGACAGCAGTGCCCCTTCTGTCTGCACAGGTGATGACTGATGATGATTGACAGCAGTGCCCCTTCTGTCTGGACAGGTGATGACTGATGGATGATTGACAGCAGTGCCCCTTCTGTCTGCACAGGTGATGACTGATGGATGATTGACAGCAGTGCCCCTTCTGTCTGCACAGGTGATGACTGATGGATGATTGACAGCAGTGCCCCTTCTGTCTGCACAGGTGATGACTGATGGATGATTGACAGCAGTGCCCCTTCTGTCTGCACAGGTGATGACTGATGGCTGATTGACAGCAGTGCCCCTTCTGTCTGCACAGGTGATGACTGATGGATGATTGACAGCAGTGCCCCTTCTGTCTGCACAGGTGATGACTGATGGCTGATTGACAGCAGTGCCCCTTCTGTCTGCACAGGTGATGACTGATGATGATTGATAGCAGTGCTACTTCTGTCTGCACAGGTGATGACTGACAGATGATTGACAGCAGTGTCCCTTCTGTCTGGACAGGTGATGCCTGACGGCTGATTGACAGCAGTGCCCTTCTGTCTGGACAGGTGATGACTGACGGCTGATTGACAGCAGTGCTCCTTCTGTCTGGACAGGTGATGACTGACGGCTGATTGACAGCAATGCTCCTTCTGTCTGCACAGGTGATGACTGATGGCTGATTGACAGCAGTGCCACTTCTGTCTGCACAGGTGATGACTGATGGATGATTGACAGCAGTGCCCTTCTGTCTGGACAGGTGATGACTGATGGCTGATTGACAGCAGTGCTCCTTCTGTCTGCACAGGTGATGACTGATGGCTGATTGACAGCAGTGCCCCTTCTGTCTGCACAGGTGATGACTGATGCTGATTGACAGCAGTGCCCTTCTGTCTGCTCAGGTGATGACTGATGGATGATTGACAGCAGTGCCCCTTCTGTCTGGACAGGTGATGACTGACAGCTGATTGACAGCAGTGCCCCTTCTGTCTGCACAGGTGATGACTGATAGATGATTGACAGCAGTGCCCCTTCTGTCTGTACAGGTGATGACTGACGGCTGATTGACAGCAGTGTCCCTTCTGTCTGCACAGGTGATGACTGATGGCTGATTGACAGCAGTGCCCCTTCTGTCTGCACAGGTGATGACTGATGGTTGATTGACAGCAGTGTCCCTTCTGTCTGGATAGGTGATGACTGATGGCTGATTGACAGCAGTGTCCCTTCTGTCTGGACAGGTGATGACTGATGGATGATTGACAGCAGTGCCCCTTCTGTCTGCACAGGTGATGACTGATGGATGATTGACAGCAGTGCCCCTTCTGTCTGCACAGGTGATGACTGATGGATGATTGACAGCAGTGCCCCTTCTGTCTGCACAGGTGATGACTGATGGATGATTGACAGCAGTGCCCCTTCTGTCTGCACAGGTGATGACTGATGGATGATTGACAGCAGTGCCCCTTCTGTCTGCACAGGTGATGACTGATGGATGATTGACAGCAGTGCCCCTTCTGTCTGCACAGGTGATGACTGATGGATGATTGACAGCAGTGCCCCTTCTGTCTGCACAGGTGATGACTGATGGATGATTGACAGCAGTGCCCCTTCTGTCTGCACAGGTGATGACTGATGGATGATTGACAGCAGTGCCCCTTCTGTCTGCACAGGTGATGACTGATGGATGATTGACAGCAGTGCCCCTTCTGTCTGCACAGGTGATGACTGATGGATGATTGACAGCAGTGCCCCTTCTGTCTGCACAGGTGATGACTGATGGATGATTGACAGCAGTGCCCCTTCTGTCTGCACAGGTGATGACTGATGGATGATTGACAGCAGTGTCCCTTCTGTCTGCACAGGTGATGACTGATGGATGATTGACAGCAGTGCCCCTTCTGTCTGCACAGGTGATGACTGACAGATGATTGACAGCAGTGCCCCTTCTGTCTGGACAGGTGTTGACTCATGGCTGATTGACAGCAGTGCCCCTTTTGTCTGCACAGGTGTTGACTGGTGGCTGATTGACAGCAGGGCCCCTTCTGTCTGCACAGGTGATGACTGATGATGATTGACAGCAGTGCTCCTTCTGTCTGCACAGGTGATGACTGACAGATGATTGACAGCAGTGTCCCTTCTGTCTGCACAGATGATGACTGATAGATGATTGACAGCAGTGTCCCTTCTGTCTGGACAGGTGATGACTGATGGATGATTGACAGCAGTGTCCCTTATGTCTGCACAGGTGATGACTGATGGATGATTGATAGCAGTGCCCCTTCTGTCTGCACAGGTGAAGAGTGACAGATGATTGACAGAAGAGCTCCTTCTGTCTGAACAGGTGATGACTGATGGCTGATTTACAGCGGTGTCCCTTCTCTCTGCACAGGTGATGACTGACAGATGATTGACAGCAGTGTCCCTTCTGTCTGCATAGGTGATGACTGATAGATGATTGACAGCAGTGACCCTTCTGTCTGGACAGGTGATGACTGACAGATGATTGACAGCAATGCTCCTTCTGTCTGCACAGGTGATGACTGATGGCTGATTGACAGCAGTGTCCCTTCTGTCTGCACAGGTGTAGACTGATGGCTGATTGACAGCAGTGCCCCCTCTGTCTGGACAGGTGATAACTGACGGCTGATTGACAGCAGTGTCCGTTCTGTCTGAACAAGTGATGACTGACGGATGATTGACAGCAGTGTCCCTTCTGTCTGGACAGGTGTTGACTGATGGCTGATTGACAGCAGTGCCCCTTCTGTCTGCACAGGTGATGACTGATGGATGATTGACAGCAGTGCCCCTTCTGTCTGGACAGGTGATGACTGACCACTGATTGACAGCAGTGCTCCTTCTGTCTGAACAGGTCATGACTGACAGATGATTGACAGCAGTGTCTCTTCTGTCTGCACAGGTGATGACTGACAGATTATTGACAGAAGTGCCCTTCTGTCTGGACAGGTGATGACTGATGGCTGATTGACAGCAGTGCGCCTTCTGTCGGCACAGGTGATGACTGATGGATGATTGACAGCAGTGTCCCTTCTGTCTGCACAGGTGAGGACTGATGGCTGATTGACAGCAGTGTCCCTTCTGTCTGGACAGGTGATGACTGATGGATGATTGACAGCAGTGCCCCCTCTGTCTGGACAGGTGATGACTGACCGCTGATTGACAGCAGTGTTCCTTCTGTCTACACTGGTGTTGACAGATGGCTTATTGACAGCAGTGCCCCCTCTGTCTGGACAGGTGATGCCTGATGATGATTGACAGCAGTGTCCCTTCTGTCTTCACAGGTGATGACTGACCGCTGATTGACAGCAGTGCTCCTTCTGTCTGCCCAGGTGATGACTGATGGCTGATTGACAGCAGTGCTTCTTCTGTCTGCACAGGTGATGACTGACAGATGATTGACAGCAGTGTCCCTTCTGTCTGGAC
Organism: Spermophilus dauricus; assembly: GCA_002406435.1. NCBI lineage: Eukaryota > Metazoa > Chordata > Mammalia > Rodentia > Sciuridae > Spermophilus > Spermophilus dauricus. Next base: position 1,518,281 of record KZ294558.1, read on the forward strand.
AGGTGATGACTGATGGCTGATTGACAGCAGTGCCCCTTCTGTCTGCACAGGTGATGACTGATGGCTGATTGACAGCAGTGTCCCTTCTGTCTGGACAGGTGATGACTGATGGCTGATTGACAGCAGTGCCCCTTCTGTCTGCACAGGTGATGACTGATGGCTGATTGACAGCAGTGCCCCTTCTGTCTGCACAGGTGATGACTGATGGCTGATTGACAGCAGTGCCCCTTCTGTCTGCACAGGTGATGACTGATGGCTGATTGACAGCAGTGCCCCTTCTGTCTGCACAGGTGATGACTGATGGCTGATTGACAGCAGTGCCCCTTCTGTCTGCACAGGTGATGACTGATGGCTGATTGACAGCAGTGCCCCTTCTGTCTGCACAGGTGATGACTGATGGCTGATTGACAGCAGTGCCCCTTCTGTCTGCACAGGTGATGACTGATGGATGATTGACAGCAGTGCCCCTTCTGTCTGCACAGGTGATGACTGATGGATGATTGACAGCAGTGCCCCTTCTGTCTGCACAGGTGATGACTGATGGATGATTGACAGCAGTGCCCCTTCTGTCTGCACAGGTGATGACTGATGGATGATTGACAGCAGTGCCCCTTCTGTCTGCACAGGTGATGACTGATGGATGATTGACAGCAGTGCCCCTTCTGTCTGCACAGGTGATGACTGATGGATGATTGACAGCAGTGCCCCTTCTGTCTGCACAGGTGATGACTGATGGATGATTGACAGCAGTGCCCCTTCTGTCTGGACAGGTGATGACTGACAGATGATTGACAGTAGTGGCCCTTCTGTCTGCACAGGTGATGACTGACAGATGATTGACAGCAGTGGCCCTTCTGTCTGCACAGGTGATGACTGACAGATGATTGACAGCAGTGGCCCTTCTGTCTGGACAGGTGATGACTGATGGCTGATTGACTGCAGTGTCCCTTCTGTCTGGACAGGTGATGACTGATGATGATTGACAGCAGTGCCCCCTCTGTCTGCACAGGTGATGACTGAGGGCTGATTGACAGCAGTGTCCCTTCTGTCTGCACAGGTGTTGACAGATGGCTTATTGACAGCAGTGCCTACTCTCTCTGGACAGGTGATGCCTGATGATGATTGACAGCAGTGTCCCTTCTGTCTGCTCGGGTGTTGACAGATGGCTGATTGACAGCAGTGCCCCTTCTGTCTGGACAGGTGATGACTGACAGATGATTGACAGCAGTGTCCCTTCTGTCTGGACAGGTGATGACTGATGGATGATTGACACCAGTGCCCTTCTGTCTGGACAGGTGATGCCTGATGATGATTGACAGCAGTGTCCCTTCTGTCTGGACAGGTGATGACTGATGGGTGATTGACAGCAGTGTCCCTTCTGTCTGGACAGGTGATGACTGATGGCTGATTGACAGCAGTGCCCCTTCTTTTTGGACAGGTGATGCTTGATGATGATTGACAGCAGTGTCCCTTCTGTCTGCACAGGTGATGACTGACTGATGATTGACAGCAGTGTCCCTTTTGTCTGGAGAGGTGATGACTGATGGCTGATTGACAGCAGTGCCCCTTCTGTCTGCACAGGTGATGACTGATGGCTGATTGACAGCAGTGCCCCTTCTGTCTGCACAGGTGATGACTGATGGCTGATTGACAGCAGTGCCCCTTCTGTCTGCACAGGTGATGACTGATGGCTGATTGACAGCAGTGCCCCTTCTGTCTGCACAGGTGATGACTGACAGATGATTGTCAGCAGTGCCCCTTCCGTCTGCACAGGTGATGACTGATGGCTGATTGACAGCAGTGTCCCTTCTGTCTGCACAGGTGATGACTGATGGCTGATTGACAGCAGTGCCCCTTCTGTCTGCACAGGTGATGACTGATGGCTGATTGACAGCAGTGCCCCTTCTGTCTGTACAGGTGATGACTGATGGCTGATTGACAGCAGTGTCCCTTCTGTCTGCACAGGTGATGACTGATAGGTGATTGACAGCAGTGCCCCTTCTGTCTGCACAGGTGATGACTGACGGATGATTGACAGCAGTGCCCCTTCTGTCTGCACAGGTGATGACTGATGGATGATTGACAGCAGTGTCCCTTCTGTCTGCACAGGTGATGACTGATGGATGATTGACAGCAGTGTCCCTTCTGTCTGCACAGGTGATGACTGACAGATGATTGACAGCAGTGCCCCTTCTGTCTGCACAGGTGTTGACTGATGGCTGATTGACAGCAGTGCCCCTCTGTCTGCATAGGTGATGACTGATGGATGATTGACAGCTGTGCCCCTTCTGTTTGGACAGGTGATGACTGATGCCCTATGGACAGCAGTGTCCCTTTTGTCTGGCCTGGCCGCAGCACAGCTGGCCCCTCCTGGTGCCCATGGATCCACCCAGTGTTGCTTCTGCTCCTGACCCTCTTCACACTCCCTCCTCAGCATGTGAGTGGTGCTCTCAGTCCTCCTGGGAACTGGCCCCCACACCCTGTTGACTGCAGTGACCAGAGAACCTGGGACACTCTCCCTCGTCACCCAGACAACATTGCTCTTGAGCTCTCTTACCACATCGGCCTGTGTGCTGGGCCCCTGTGTCCAGAGGGCAGGAGACCAGGAGTGGAGAACACCAGGCTGCCAGGTCCCTGCTCGCTGCTCTAAGGAGCTCCTGCAGAGCCTCCCAGCCCCATGCTGCCCTGGTCTCCAGGGGGCACTGGGGGCAGGATGCAGGGTGGCCATCGTGTCCCTGTGTGTGACTCACATAGCTGTGTGTTGTACAATGGTCCCTGTGCGGCTGGGTGATGTGCGCATGTGCCATGTGACGGGCCCTGTGTAGGTGGAAGTGTGTGTCCCCTGAAGGTCCCTGTGAGGGAGGGTGTATGTATCCCCTGATTGTCCCTGTGTAGGCGGGCATGTGTGTCCCTGGAATGTCCCTATGTGAGTGGGTGTGTGTGCTCATGAAAGTCCCTGTTTGAGTGGCATGTGTATCCCCTGAAGGTCCCTCTGTGGGTGGCATGTGTGTCCCCTGAAGGTCCCTGTGTGGGCAGGTGTCTGTCCCCTGAACGTTCCTATGTGTGTGTGTGTGTGTGTGTGTGTGTGTGTGTGTGTGTATGTGGGTGTTCCCTGGAAGTCACTGTGTGGGTGTGTGTGCCCTGATTGTCCCTGTGTGTGTGTGTGCCCTGATTGTCCCTGTGTGTGTGTGTGTGTGTGTGTCCCCTGAAGGTCCCCATGGAGGCATGCGTGTTGTGCCCTGATTGTCCTTGTGTGGGTGGGTCTGTGTCCTCTGAAGGTCTCTGTGCAGGCAGGTGTGTATGTGCCCTGATTGTCCCTGTGTGGGTGGGTCTGTGTCCCCTGAAGGTCCCTGTGCAGGCAGGTGTGTGTGTGCCCTGATTGTCACTGTGTGGTTGGGTGTGTGTCCCCTCAAGGTCCATGTATCTGAGGACATTGGCCAGGCTGCAGCCGACACTCTCGACTACTGGTTGTGGTGCAGCCAGATGACCATGTCAGGAATGGGGCTGAGGACATTGGGAGGCCTCATCTCTGCCCAGGAGCCATGGCCTGGTGGAGGCAGGGTCTATGTGAAGCCACTTCTCCATCCCTCTCAGTGGCTTGGCCAAGGAGTGACCGTGGCCTTCCATTCTTCAGCCTCGCTGGGCTGTCCACTCTCAGGACCAAGGCCTGCATGGTCTCACCTGACACAGGGAGGCCCCAAGAGCCCCAGCAGCAGAAGACAGAGGCCTGCTCCTTACCCAGGGTGCTGGGGAAGGTGCCTGCCTGCAGGGCCCTGAGGGCGGGAGCATGCGCTGAGCTGAGAGGTCTCTATCTTGCTCGCCTTCAAGGGGGGGTTGGTCCTACCCACTCTGGCCTGGGTTTTATCTGCAGGTGTTGGAGGGCCTGGTGGCTCCAGGGTGCTCTCCCTTGGTTGGGACGGGCCCCTGTTCTGCACCCCAAGTTCTGCCCTCCTGCACCCGGCACCCTGTCCTGAGGCCTGCACAGCTGTCCAGACACCCAGCCTGGCTCAGGTTCCCTGCCGCTCACTGCCAGTGGGCATTGGCAGCAAATCCAACGCCTGTCTTGGCCTCCAGGTCCCTGTGAGGCTCCCATGGCAGCAGTGCCCCTCAAGTGGGGTCAGCCCCACCCTGGGCAGGACGCGTCTCTTGCCCACTGAAGCAAAGACCCAAATAAACACTTTCTAACAGCTTGAGGCCTGGCCCCTAAACGCCCTTCTGGAACCCAGGCAGCCCCTGCTCCTGCACGTGGGGGGCACTTGCTCTCGAAGCATGGGCTGGAAAGTCCCCCAGCTGGGTCTCTGTCTCCCAATGTCCAGCAGCGTCTTCCAGGACCCGAGCGGCCACTCTGCAGCATCTCCTGGGGAGGGAGGACAGAGCCTGATGTCGACACAGTGCCGTCCACAGACACAGCTGGCCTCCTATGGGAAGCTGAGTGGCCCCTGGCAATTCTTTGCCTCCTGGACTCTGCAGAGCCCCTTCGCCCTCCCCACTGCCTGTATGTCTCAGAGGGAAGTTGAGCTGGGCTGGCCGTGGACTCTCCGTGTTCCTCTGGGCTGCCCTCGCATGCCAGGCTGTGTTCCCTGGTCTCTGCAAACGCCCCCACCCTGTGCCGCTGCCTGCTGCTCTTGGCACCTGGGCGCCCTGGGGGCTGAGTGGCCCTAGCATGGGTAGCACCTGCCCTGGAGGGGGTGTGTGGGACTTGGGGCTTGGAGCTGATGCTGGGGATGTCAGGGTGGGATGGCGCATTTGCAAGAGAGGAGGCAGGGTGGTGGTGGGCTGAGTTGTGCCTCCACACCCACATGCTGAGGTTGTGACCCAGGACCTCAGGATGAGCCACACTGGGATGGGCTCACCAGGGTGGGCCTGAGGCCCTAGGACTGTGTCTGCGGAAGAGGAGACCAGGACTCCCACAGGCACAGGGACAGCCTGTGTGGACACAAGGAGAAGACCGTGAGTGCAAGCCAGGGAGAGAGGCCCAGGCCTGCCCTGCTTCTACCCAGGAGCCCTGGACTCCGGGACACTGTGGATAGCGTCTGTTGCTGGAGTGTCCAGCCTGCATCCTGTCATGGCTTCCAGAGCTGACTGTGCAGCACGCACACCTCCTGCCTGGTGTGGCCAGCTGGGGAGACCCTGCTTGGCCACCTGCTTCCCAGGTCTCCCCAGAGTGACCTGGTCAGGCACAGGCAGCATCCAGCTAGGAGGAGGGTGCCTGCATGTAGGAAAGGCCTTGGGAGCAGGGGTGGCGGCCAGGCAAGGCGAGGCTGCAGGAGGGAGGGCCGGACAGGCCTGGCCTGGCCTTGTGGCTTCCCCTCGTGCCTGATGGCGGGGCTGGTGGACACAGCAGAGCACAGAGTCCCAGGGTGTTTAAAGGATGTTTAATGTCACTCTGAAAAAAACCTGAAAAGACATTATGGGTTTCCTGTAAACTAGAAGGAGAAAGCTACCAAAGCCAAAAGTATACAGTTCCTGGGCCATTGTCCTGAGCCCCTGGGAGGTCCTGCTGTTCTCTCCTATTAAATCCAGAAGTGTGCAGGTCCTGGGCCACTGCCCTGAGCACCCCCTGGGAGGCCCCTCTGTTCTCTCCTATTAAAGCCAGAAGTGTGCAAGTCCTGGGTCACTGTCCTGAGCCCCCCTGGGAGGTCCTGCTGTTCTCTTCTATTAAATCCAGAAGTGTGCAGGTCCTGGGACACTGCCCTAAGCCCCCCTGGGAGGTCCTGCTGTTCTCTCCTATTAAATCCAGAAGTGTGCAGGTCCTGGGCCATTGTTCTGAGCCCCCTGGGAGGTCCTGCTGTTCTCTCCTATTAAATCCAGAAGTGTGCAAGTCCTGGGTCACTGTCCTGAGCCCCCCTGGGAGGTCCTGCTGTTCTCTCCTATTAAAGCCAGAAGTGTGCAGGTCCTGGGCCACTGTCCTGAGCCCCCTGGGAGGCCCCTCTGTTCTCTCCTATTAAATCCAGAAGTGTGCAGGTCCTGGGCCACTGTCCTGAGCCCCCCTGGGAGGTCCCTCTGTTCTCTCCTATTAAATCCAGAAGTGTGCAAGTCCTGGGTCACTGTCCTGAGCCCCCCTGGGAGGTCCCTCTGTTCTCTCCTATTAAATCCAGAAGTGTGCAGGTCCTGGGCCACTGTCCTGAGCCCCCTGGGAGGTCCCTCTGTTCTCTCCTATTAAATCCAGAAGTGTGCAGGTCCTGGGCCACTGTCCTGAGCCCCCCTGGGAGGTCCCTCTGTTCTCTCCTATTAAATCCAGAAGTGTGCAAGTCCTGGGTCACTGTCCTGAGCCCCCCTGGGAGGTCCCTCTGTTCTCTCCTATTAAATCCAGAAGTGTGCAGGTCCTGGGCCACTGTCCTGAGCCCCCTGGGAGGTCCCTCTGTTCTCTCCTATTAAATCCAGAAGTGTGCAAGTCCTGGGCCACTGTCCTGAGGCCCCTGGGGAGGCCTCTCTGCTCTTTGTTGTGTTTTTTGCTCTCTGGAAACTCTGACTCGGTGTTTGCTCCTAGTAGTGATGGCACAAACAGATCCTGGGGCCTCTGTCCGTCATCACTGCCCACCAGCCGTGGCCTCCCAGGCCCTGGGCTCTCTGAAGGGGCTTCTCGTCCAACTGCTGTCTGTGGCCTGGCTGTGTCCTGGCCTCCTGTGCCCCACTCTCTGCCTGGTGCTCTCAGCAGCCTCAGTCCATGCCTGGCCTGCCTCGACACTGTCCAGCCGCTCTCCTAGAGGGACACCTGCCTGATGCCCTCCCTCTCAGGTGGTCTCTGCCCTAGCACTCTCAAGGCCTCCCGGAATGGCCACATGTGCCCAGGTCCTTCTGAGTGGTCTCCCTGATGTGGAGCTGGGTCCCACTGTGGGAAGTGGCATCCTGGACCCACCCCAGTTGCCCCCATGCAGAGAGGGTCCGAGGTGCTGTCCTGTGGGTAGAACCCCACCTCTGAAGTGGGTGGGCCAAGAGGAGGGGTCAGTGCACAGAGACCCCATCACACAGGAGGCTGCTTCCCAGGAGCCAGAGAGACTCGGGGATTGCAGAATGACCCAAGACGGGGCTTGGCGCGGCACGGGCGGGAGTGAAGGCCATCTGAGTGACCGCAGGAAGCCCTTCCCGAGGCTCCCCTGTTGGGGAGTGTTGGCCCAGAGCTTCCCAGCTCAGGTGGAGAGGTCCCCACTCAGTGTTCTGAGGACTTCACCTTCTCTCTCAAGAAACCCTGCAGTGGGGAGTGGACAGTGCAAAGCTGTCTCTGCCCTCGTGGACTTCAGCAAGCTGACCTCGGCCTCCTCTCAGGTGAGTGGCTTTCCCCCTGAGGGCAGCGATGTCCTGGTGAGGTGCGATTGTCCCCTGCTGGCCCTGTCCAGTGTCTTGGGCCAGGGGTGGTCTGTGTCCATGCTGCTGAGGTCTGGGTTGTGCCCTGATTGTCCTTGTGTGGGTGGGTCTGTGTCCTCTGAAGGTCTCTGTGCAGGCAGGTGTGTATGTGCCCTGATTGTCCCTGTGTGGGTGGGTCTGTGTCCCCTGAAGGTCCCTGTGCAGGCAGGTGTGTGTGTGCCCTGATTGTCACTGTGTGGTTGGGTGTGTGTCCCCTCAAGGTCCATGTATCTGAGGACATTGGCCAGGCTGCCACCGACACTCTCGACTACTGGTTGTGGTGCAGCCAGATGACCATGTCAGGAATGGGGCTGAGGACATTGGGAGGCCTCATCTCTGCCCAGGAGCCATGGCCTGGTGGAGGCAGGGTCTATGTGAAGCCACTTCTCCATCCCTCTCAGTGGCTTGGCCAAGGAGTGACCGTGGCCTTCCATTCTTCAGCCTCGCTGGGCTGTCCACTCTCAGGACCAAGGCCTGCATGGTCTCACCTGACACAGGGAGGCCCCAAGAGCCCCAGCAGCAGAAGACAGAGGCCTGCTCCTTACCCAGGGTGCTGGGGAAGGTGCCTGCCTGCAGGGCCCTGAGGGCGGGAGCATGCGCTGAGCTGAGAGGTCTCTATCTTGCTCGCCTTCAAGGGGGGGTTGGTCCTACCCACTCTGGCCTGGGTTTTATCTGCAGGTGTTGGAGGGCCTGGTGGCTCCAGGGTGCTCTCCCTTGGTTGGGACGGGCCCCTGTTCTGCACCCCAAGTTCTGCCCTCCTGCACCCGGCACCCTGTCCTGAGGCCTGCACAGCTGTCCAGACACCCAGCCTGGCTCAGGTTCCCTGCCGCTCACTGCCAGTGGGCATTGGCAGCAAATCCAACGCCTGTCTTGGCCTCCAGGTCCCTGTGAGGCTCCCATGGCAGCAGTGCCCCTCAAGTGGGGTCAGCCCCACCCTGGGCAGGACGCGTCTCTTGCCCACTGAAGCAAAGACCCAAATAAACACTTTCTAACAGCTTGAGGCCTGGCCCCTAAACGCCCTTCTGGAACCCAGGCAGCCCCTGCTCCTGCACGTGGGGGGCACTTGCTCTCGAAGCATGGGCTGGAAAGTCCCCCAGCTGGGTCTCTGTCTCCCAATGTCCAGCAGCGTCTTCCAGGACCCGAGCGGCCACTCTGCAGCATCTCCTGGGGAGGGAGGACAGAGCCTGATGTCGACACAGTGCCGTCCACAGACACAGCTGGCCTCCTATGGGAAGCTGAGTGGCCCCTGGCAATTCTTTGCCTCCTGGACTCTGCAGAGCCCCTTCGCCCTCCCCACTGCCTGTATGTCTCAGAGGGAAGTTGAGCTGGGCTGGCCGTGGACTCTCCGTGTTCCTCTGGGCTGCCCTCGCATGCCAGGCTGTGTTCCCTGGTCTCTGCAAACGCCCCCACCCTGTGCCGCTGCCTGCTGCTCTTGGCACCTGGGCGCCCTGGGGGCTGAGTGGCCCTAGCATGGGTAGCACCTGCCCTGGAGGGGGTGTGTGGGACTTGGGACTTGGAGCTGATGCTGGGGATGTCAGGGTGGGACGGCGCATTTGCAAGAGAGGAGGCAGGGTGGTGGTGGGCTGAGTTGTGCCTCCACACCCACATGCTGAGGTTGTGACCCAGGACCTCAGGATGAGCCACACTGGGATGGGCTCACCAGGGTGGGCCTGAGGCCCTAGGACTGTGTCTGCGGAAGAGGAGACCAGGACTCCCACAGGCACAGGGACAGCCTGTGTGGACACAAGGAGAAGACCGTGAGTGCAAGCCAGGGAGAGAGGCCCAGGCCTGCCCTGCTTCTACCCAGGAGCCCTGGACTCCGGGACACTGTGGATAGCGTCTGTTGCTGGAGTGTCCAGCCTGCATCCTGTCATGGCTTCCAGAGCTGACTGTGCAGCACGCACACCTCCTGCCTGGTGCCACTGTCCTGAGCCCCCCTGGGAGGCCCCTCTGTTCTCTCCTATTAAATCCAGAAGTGGGCAAGTCCTGGGTCACTGTCCTGAGCCCCCCTGGGAGGTCCTGCTGTTCTCTCCTATTAAAGCCAGAAGTGTGCAGGAAGCCCCCCTGGGAGGTCCTCCTGTTCCCCCCTATTAAGCCCAGAGGGGGGCAGGTCTGGGCCACTGTCCTAAGCCCCCCTGGGAGGCCCCTCTGTTCTCTCCTATTAAATCCAGAAGTGTGCAGGTCCTGGGCCACTGTCCTAAGCCCCCCTGGGAGGTCCTGCTGTTCTCTCCTATTAAAGCCAGAAGTGTGCAGGTCCTGGGCCACTGTCCTAAGCCCCCCTGGGAGGTCCCTCTGTTCTCTCCTATTAAATCCAGAAGTGTGCAGGTCCTGGGCCACTGTCCTGAGCCCCCCTGGGAGGTCCTGCTGTTCTCTCCTATTAAAGCCAGAAGTGTGCAGGTCCTGGGCCACTGTCCTGAGCCCCCTGGGAGGTCCCTGTGTTCTCTCCTAATAAAGCCAGAAGTGTGCAGGTCCTGGGCCACTGCCCTGAGCACCCCTGGGGAGGCCTCTCTGCTCTTTGTTGTGTTTTTTGCTCTCTGGAAACTCTGACTCGGTGTTTGCTCCTAGTAGTGATGGCACAAACAGATCCTGGGGCCTCTGTCCGTCATCACTGCCCACCAGCCGTGGCCTCCCAGGCCCTGGGCTCTCTGAAGGGGCTTCTCGTCCAACTGCTGTCTGTGGCCTGGCTGTGTCCTGGCCTCCTGTGCCCCACTCTCTGCCTGGTGCTCTCAGCAGCCTCAGTCCATGCCTGGCCTGCCTCGACACTGTCCAGCCGCTCTCCTAGAGGGACACCTGCCTGATGCCCTCCCTCTCAGGTGGTCTCTGCCCTAGCACTCTCAAGGCCTCCCGGAATGGCCACATGTGCCCAGGTCCTTCTGAGTGGTCTCCCTGATGTGGAGCTGGGTCCCACTGTGGGAAGTGGCATCCTGGACCCACCCCAGTTGCCCCCATGCAGAGAGGGTCCGAGGTGCTGTCCTGTGGGTAGAACCCCACCTCTGAAGTGGGTGGGCCAAGAGGAGGGGTCAGTGCACAGAGACCCCATCACACAGGAGGCTGCTTCCCAGGAGCCAGAGAGACTCGGGGATTGCAGAATGACCCAAGACGGGGCTTGGCGCGGCACGGGCGGGAGTGAAGGCCATCTGAGTGACCGCAGGAAGCCCTTCCCGAGGCTCCCCTGTTGGGGAGTGTTGGCCCAGAGCTTCCCAGCTCAGGTGGAGAGGTCCCCACTCAGTGTTCTGAGGACTTCACCTTCTCTCTCAAGAAACCCTGCAGTGGGGAGTGGACAGTGCAAAGCTGTCTCTGCCCTCGTGGACTTCAGCAAGCTGACCTCGGCCTCCTCTCAGGTGAGTGGCTTTCCCCCTGAGGGCAGCGATGTCCTGGTGAGGTGCGATTGTCCCCTGCTGGCCCTGTCCAGTGTCTTGGGCCAGGGGTGGTCTGTGTCCATGCTGCTGAGGTCTGGGTGGGGATAGAGCCTGCTCTCCAGAGGTCCTCAAAGGGCAGGAGCAGGGCTGCAGGGTCAGTGAGTCGCAGGGTCAGAGGGCAATGAGGTCCAAGAGCAGGGCGTGGCTGGGGAGCCAGGCTGATGGCCATGATGGATGTCCTCCAGGGTCTGGGAGGCCCTGGGCCCTTGCAGGAGGTGGCCTAGGCCCCCTGCCCGATCATGTTCCTGTAGTCAGGGGCGATGGTCGGCTTTAGCTCCACCACCGAGGAGAAGATCCTGTTCACCTGGAGAACAGTACAGGTGAGTCCACAGTCACCTGAGGGAGAGCTGGGGACAGTGAGGGGACAGGGTGGGGACAGTGGGGGGACAAGGTGGAAACAATGAGGGACAAGATGGGGATAGTGGGGGATAAGGTGAGGACAGGGTGAGGATGGTGGGGGACAGGGTGGGAGAGTGTGGGGACAGGGTGGGGACTATCGGGGACAGGGTGGGGACAATGGAGGACAGGATGGAGATGGTGGGGGACAATGTGGGGGACAGGGTGGGAGAGTGTGGGGACAGGGTGGGGACTATAGGAAACAGGGTGGGGACAATGGAGGACAAGATGGGGATAGTCGGGGATAAGGTGAAGACAGGGTGAGGATGGTAGGGGACAATATGGGGACAGGTTGGGGGCAGTGGGGTACTGGTTGGGGACAGTGCAGCTACAGAGTGGGGATGGTAGGGGACAGGGTGTGAGACAGCGTGGGGGTAGCAGGGGATGGGGTGGGGAACAGGGTGGGGACAGCATGGGCAAAGGTTGGAACAATGAGGAAAAGGTAGAGATAGGGGAGGGGACAGTGTGGGGGATGGTGTGAGGACAGGTGGGGGACAGGATGGAAACATGTTAGGACAGTGGGGGACAGGGTGCAGACAGTGTGAGGAATTGAGTAGGGACAGTTTGGGTAATTGGGTGGGGTACAGGGTAGGGACAGGTGGAGGACAGTTTGGGCACAATGTGGGGAGAGTGTGGGGGTAGGTGGGGAGCAGGGTGGAGATAGTGTGGGGACGCGTTGGGAAAAGTGTGGTGGACAGCATGGAGCATTGTGGACATAGCATGGGACACATTGTGGGATAGCGTGGGGACAGCATGGGACACACCATGGGACAGTGTGGAGATGGCATGAGGACAGCGTGGGGACAGTGTGGCCGACCTTGAAGAGAGTGACAGTGGCACTGTAGCACAAGCTGAGCAGGAAAAGGGTGATGAAGATGGTGAGGGTCGTCCACAGCCCGTCCAGCTCCCCGTCCTGGGCCTCTGCACAGCTCTCATCCAGGCTGAGCTCTGGACAGGGAGGGGGTGGTCAGTGTGTGGCGCCAAGGTGGGACCTGGGAGCTGCCTCCCGGGGGCCAGGAGAAGGGCCGCTGGGCTGGGCCAGCAGTGTGCGTACTGGGGCCAGGTTTCCCTGGTGGCCTTCTCTGGTGGGCCTCAGCCCCCGGCTCCTCTCACTGGGGCCCAGCTCATCCAGACCCCCTGGCTGTGGACGGTGCCTGGACTTCATGGGAGCTCCTTGCTGCGAGCTCCAGGCGTCAGTGCTGGGGCTGGCCAGGCAGCACTGGGCCTGTGACCCTGCAGGGATGTCCCTGCAGCCTGAGTGGCCCCTGCTTATTCAGTGGTGACCAGGCCAGGGGCTGGAGAGACGGCAGAGCCTGTCCCTGGTGTGGCCCCAGCTACGGGGATGGTCTGTGCTGGGGAGGGAGCTGGATCTTGTGGTAAGGGGTGTGTGCCTGTGTGGGGGTCAGTGTGGTGTCGGGCCTGGGTGTGTCAGGGTTTGGGTGTAGGTGCCTCCTGAGAGGAGGCTGGGATCTGAGCTGGTCAGTGTGTGAGGCCGTGGGTGAGCCTGTGTGCTTGTGGGTGTTCAGTGAGCGGACACTTGCTGGCTCTGGGTGTGTGCGTGTTGCCCGTGTGAGGCCCCAGTGTGCATGAGTGTGGGCAGGTGCCATGTGGGTTGGTCCAAAGGGTCTGGGTTCTGTGTCTGTGTGGTTTTCTGGACAGTCCCTCCCTTGGGCCATTCAGGGCTGCCGGAAGTGGGTATTCCCAGGAGTGGGCTGTGCATGGAGGGCCTATCCCCACTCCCATGGCTAGTCAACCCCTGCATGGACACAGAGAGACCCTTGGACAGGGAATCAGGACACAAGGACAGTCTCTGACAGGGGGCTGTGTCCTTTCCTGGGGGCTCCTGAGAGGTATCTCCCTGATCAGCCAGAGTTGCTGGGGCTGGGGAAGGTCTGGGAGAGGCTCAGCCTCTGGCCAAGCCTCGTGCCCTGCGGGGGCAAACCCCAGCCAGCTGGGCAGACACTGGCTCTGGGTCTGGCCATGTGGGACCCCTCCCTCTCTCCAGCCGTGACAACTTGGGCCTCGGAGGCAGCCTGGCCGACAGCCCTCAGCCCAGGTGTGCCAAGAGCTCTCTGCCTCAGAAAGAACCAGGATAGTCTCACAGGGTCCCAGGGCAGGCTGGGTGCTTTATTGACGCGGGCAGGTGAGGGAAGGTGACAGTGTCCTCGT
>KZ294559.1:0-30223 GCA_002406435.1 Spermophilus dauricus
GAAAGGGAAAACAATCTTAAAACTCTAGGTATGTTTTCTATGCTATTTTTCTTCAGGGTTATATTTTCTATTTTTTGTCTCTTTATTTTTTATTTGCCCACTTTATGCACACGTAAGAGCAAACTTCTATTTTAGTTTTGGGAATTTTTCTGTTAAATAAAGCCATTTAAATATAAATGACAAGTAGTTGAACCCTATATTTGGTATACAGTGTCTTTTTTTTTTTTTTAAGAAAACAACACAAAAAATAAGTAGAGGATCTGGCATTTTCACTATGTAAATGGTAGGGGCAGAGCTTCTAGGGGGAAAAAAAGCAATATGGCCTTACTTACTGATCATTCCCATTTTCTGGTGTCCCTAGGAGAGAAGACAATTGTATTAGAGTTTCAAAGAGCTTAACTACTAAAAGTCTGAGACCCCTACTTCTTTTTGTTCAAACTCTCTTTCTAAAGCCAGCTTTTAATTTTTTTTTATTGCCTCACAGACATTTGTTTGGGTGTGGTTTATACTTATCCTGACACTCTTGGGATTATCCTAATTAGAACAATTCCACTAAACTTAGTTCTGGACTGATTTTAATATTAGTTTCATATTACTTTGCAGAATACTGTCCATTATTACACAACCCACTCTAGAAAATTCTCATTTTATTTTAATATCTTTAAGAAACTTCTCCTCCAAGTACTAAATTACCTTTTTATACCAGAGAATTGAATTTTTTACTTTCCTTTATATGCTGCTCTTTCTTGGGACACAAATCACTGCATTCCTGGTGAGATACAATGTAGGTATTGTTTCTAATTGCATCTTAGGACCATTCATTTAATTTTTCTAAAGTGCCCTGCAAAATGTCACCAAGGCTACTAACAGCAATGGACTATTTGTACACTCTGCCAAGCCACTTCTCTGGGAGGAAACACCTTTTTGGTTCAGAGTGAGAATTTGGAATGAGCCCTTCTGTACAATGATGCCCCATTCTGGCGTGGGTGTGGGAATCAACACTTGCATTGGGCTATTTAATATGATTGTTTCAATGCTCCTTATCATGCTCCTGATTGTATTCCTTTCTACTCACCTCCTGTATCTTGAACTTTCTTTTAGGTCTAATTCAGCTCTTGTCATTGGGATATGCTCTTTGAATATAATGCCATCCATTTTGACCATTATTCTTTTATAAAGAGTTTAACTTCCACTAACATTTTGTCTGCAGCACCTAACCATAATTCTTAATCCCTACCATCTAATCCATGGCACTGCGTACTCCTCACCAGTGCCATCTAACCTCAACTTCTTTCCTTCAGAAGGGCTTTAACAACATTTTTAAACTCCTGTGTCATAGACAGTATCACCTGTGGTCTCATAGCCCATTTCAAAATGAGCTGATAATTTTTGTATGCCCATTCTAATATTTTTTTTTTCTTGGAGAACTATAATAATGGGTTCATTGACAGAGAGATGCACATTAACAGACAGCTTTTTGCATTTGCACCTGCTTACTTGGGTTAAAGCTCAGCCATTTTCAACATTATCCAGATAAATCTAATTTCATGCTGAACTCTGATTCATGTTGTCTTCCAGAGAGCGGAGTAGGTTTACTAATTTTCTGAACTTAATGAAGTCTCACCCACATACTTGAAGAGCGATTAACTGCGGGTGTTTAATGGTGCTAATTTAATGATAACAATGCTGTGAATTCTGTTTGGAAAACAAAGTTAACAGTAACCAAACAGATTTGGCTAATTATATAATTGCTGAACTTCATTTCAGAGAAATTATATGTCTTCAGAATAACTCTTCATAATGGAGCGAATTTTATATATTCAGAGTTCTCTTTAATATACAACTTCAACTTTTCAAATAACATATTTTGAAGTCTTCCTATTCAAGCAATTTTAAAATATAAGGTATTTCTTTTTAAAAAAAATTTATATATAACAGTGGAATGTATTACAATTCTGATTACATATATAGTGCACAATTTTTCATATCTCTGGTTGTATACATAGTATACTCACACCAATTTGTGTCTTCATACCTGTACTTTGGATAATAATGATCATCACATTCCACCATCATTAATTACCCCATGCTCCCTCCCTTCCCCTCCAACTCCTCTGCCCTATCTAGAGTTCGTCTATTCCTCTCATGCTCCCTCTCCCTATCCCACTATGAATCAGCTTCCTTATATCAAAGAAAATATTTGGCATTTGGTTTTCTGGGATTGGATAACTCTCATAATCTACACTCATGGGCTTCAAATTTAGGCTGATTTAACATAAAAATTGGGTATTGGTGGTTTAAAAATTTGGAAAAATTAAGCCTGCATATAAAAAAGCTATCTTCCCTCTGGAAATTGGAGTAAGAAAACATATTTCAGAGATTACTAAGAAGTTTATTCACTCACTCCCAAATGATAAAGCATTGATTTGTTTTCTTATTTTCCACTAAGAGCTAAACTGAACATTGCAGTCTTGGTCTCCTAACTTTCCTACGCTGTCATGATCATTCATTAATGGCCTGTGAGATGTACACTCAGTGGCTCCCCTGTATTGCATTCATTAGTGTCCTGAGGGCACTCTGTCCACGAAGTCAGCAAAGAATAGTGCAGCTCATATACTCTATAAAAATTAGTGCTTTTTACATTTTAACCATTTCTGGGACTTCAGTAGAATTTTGTTAGTGAAACATTTTGAATCAAAGTGGGTAAAGGCAAGACTCTATTTTACTGAAGATATAAAAATTTAACTCAAAAGTATGTAATGAGGGTCTGTATATATTATAGTGTAATGCAGAAAATGAGATTTGTGACTTGGAGGGATCATCTGACTCACAGGAGAGGAGGCATAGAAAGAAGGCATAGAAAGTACTATGCCATAGTATGATGAATGATATCATCAACATTGTAGAATTAAAATTAAGGGGACAATTCACTCTATGATGGTATGCTATAAAAAGATAAGTAACTTTTCATTTGATCTGGACCCCACAGGGTAAATTGGAGGTATATCATAAAAGCTAAGAGGTGGGCTAGACATTTCAGTATAAGGAACAGTGTGGATGTGACACGCATTCATGACACTGCACAATACCATCAGTTGGGAGCGGGAAGATCGATGGAGTTAAGGTGACATAGGGGACAGTTGAGCCATGGGAGCCAAAGGAAATTTAGAAGATGTTGAAGGAAAAAAATAGCCAAAGTCCTTGAAACAGAAAAACAACTGAATAAAAAATGGAAAGAAATACAAATTTGGTAAAGAATTTAGTTGACAATAATTTCTGAGTACTGGCTCATTAATTGTGACAAATACACTCTACTGACATAATAATAAGGGAAGTTAGATGTGGGATATATGGGGACTCCTCATCTTTGCAAGTTATCTGTAAGTTAAATCTATTCTAAAATAGAAAGTTTATTTAAACAAGAAACAAAACAGAGTTAAGGTAGACACACCTTCATTGGAAGGAAGCTGAGTCTCCAAGGACTAAAGTCACAAAACACTGTTCTTAAGATTGTGGGCTCCTAAACTTAGCAAGACTCCCTTTATTGTCTGTTATGTTCAAATGGAAAAAAGAAAAAACTTCATTATAAACCAGATATTCCACTCTATGCCCTATTTACCCCCATGTTCCCTTCACCATTCACAAAAATTAGGCTATTTCATTACCAGAATTTTTCCATATTTAATATCCACCAACAGAAGTTAATCCCCATTCCTTAAAGTCACTGGCATTCAATGGAATTTTTCTGCATCTTACCCTCTATTTTTGTGATCAAGCAATATTTTATCTCTATCTGTGAGACTCTCAACTTTTAAGAATCTAAGTTCAATTTTAGACTAAGCAATTATTCATCATCCTTTCAGGCAAACAAAATAAAACAAAACACAGTTACATACCTGGGTCTGTCTTCCAGAACATTCGATACAAACCCACCAGAACAAATACTGAAAGTGTTAGAACAATCAAAGCAATGACCACTGGCAAAATAATACCTGAAAAGTATTGGAGACATTGTAAATTAGAGTGGCTTCTGGATTTCACATAGATAGATTACTAACTGAGCAAGAGCATGCATGATTTCTCCTTTAAACTTCATTCTGTTAAAAATATTACATTTCAGACAAAGAGGATTTATCTGCTTTCTGGGTTTTTGCTCCAGTTGTCATTTCTGACACATCCACTTGATGTCAGTCTTGTAGCCCTTCTGAAACAAACTTACAAGCCTAAGAGAGATGAATTCCTCATCTTCCTCGTGACTGGGGGAATAAAGAGATGGAGGACTGGAGAGGCAGAAAATGTCCTCTAGATTATAGTTCAAATCACATTCACTCATTATATTCCTAAGCACTTTATATCAAAGTTACTTGGAAAAATATATATAGTTTACTTGGGGCTGTGCTAGTCTTACTGAAAAACTCACATTTACCCTTTTAATAATATTGTCCTGAAACCAGTAAAGGCATAAAATAACACAAGTAGATATCACATTGGGTGTGATTCTTAAAAACTGCAAAACATGATTCAAGAGAGATGCCTGAGTGTGTGTTTGTTTGGGGGCGTGATGTTGCTAAGGTGACCTAGGGTGTGTTTTTCCTGTTTTTTTTTTAAGAGTGCTTTTGATTTTATAGAATTATCTGCCTTCTTTTCTGATAGTCATTTCCCACATTAACAGAATAGTGGTGAAATGAAACACACTGTCATAGGAATACAACAAGAGAATCAGGAGTTAAGCTACTCTTTAGTTAGGTCTTCCCATCTGCTTGTGTATGTGATCCTCATATATTTATTAAAGGGTAAGGATAGTTCTCCAACTAATTTATAGGATAGTTTACACTTCCACTGTCATGATTAAATATTCGTTTTAAGAACATTCTTTTGATTTCTTAATAGACTTTAAGTGAGGTTATTATTGCTTTCCCAAATAAAGAGTCTGTGAATCAGCAGATCTGTAATTTCTCTACTGACTTACTTAGTGAAATGGTTTTACTCAAACCTAAGATAAAATTTTATGATTCCAGCTTCATGTGTATTTATCTTAAGCTAAATTTCTGAGAAAATTATTAAGTATTCTGTATTTAGTCCTAGATACATTTATTCTAATATATACTCTAAATATATACATATATTTTAGTTAAAATGGAATGTGTCTGAAAGGTCTTTTTAAAACATAAAGTTCTATTGAGGTAACTTACTTTATTTATTTAAAATATTTAATTGGAAATGAATATGGAATATATCCAAGGTACACAAGGTGATGGTTTGACCACAATAACTTTGTACTGGGATCTCTTCCTGTGCATTTTGGCTTGTCTGAAACTAGTTCCATAGTCATCTTTGGCCCTTGATGGTAACTCCTTAGCACTAAGATAAGAAAAATATTTCCAAAGTCAGCTAACTAAGATCAGATTTGTGGGAAATTCTCAAAGTAGGCAGCTAAAGTTCAATAAAGTTGAGGGGAAAAAAAGTCATAATCTAATCCCTTCCCTTTATTGCTCATATTTGAACATTCTGCATATCAACTGCCCTGAATGGAGATGTGTATGTTACTCACTGGAATAAGAAGGACTGGTTGGTGAAGGGTTTGCATATTTTTCATCCTCAGTGCCTATTATTTTAAGAAAAAAAGAAAGAAAAAAAGACAATTCACCTTTGGTTAATATGTGCCAATCTTCATAATCCTACCTCCACCCACATTTAAGGAAAACAGCTATGATTGATAGATGTCATGCTTCAAGTGCAAAAAAAAAATTCTCATTTTGAAAGAACTCTGCTTTGAGAACCAAGATTGGTAGGATTTTGTTGGTGAGGAAGGGTCAAGCAGGCCAATATTCCACTCAGACACACAGAAATCATACCTTGTGGGGAGATGTATCTTGGAGATGTTATTAATGTTGAGGATACTGTAGTGGTTTTAGAAGGTGATGTATCTGTTTCATGAATATAAATTGTAGAAAAATTAAAAATCCAGAGTTAGAATATAATAGTAAGTCTTCATGTTGCATTTCTTTGAAGATTCAAACAGTGTATTTTTGAAGTTCTGAAAAAACAACTTATTGCTGAATATCTGTTTTTAAAGCCAATCTTTGAAACTATCTGTGGATATTCAATTCCCAAAGCACACCTAAGAGTATTGGAAGTGATGGCACAGACATCAACAACACAGTCTTGATGATTTCTTAGAGCAAAGCATGAAACCAGCCAGCTTCAACTGGTGGGAATTCTTTAGAGAGTCACAAAAAAAAAAAAAAAAAAACCAAAAACCATCTGGGAAGTCAGGTTATCATTCCCAGTGGTCCACGACAGAAAGATAGCAGAAACAATGTACACTTTAGTTTGGTGAGGAACCTAGAATTGAAAATTCAGTAAGGATAAACACAACATGGCCCAGTCCAATTTACAGGTTAAAACAACACAAACGGTGTATCATGGTATTCCATTGAAACATAAAATTTACCTACAACTACTCAACTCCATTTCTGAACAATGATAAATAAAGTAAGGTAATACTTCCTGATAAAATATGCTTTGTTTCATTGGATTGGTCAGATTAGTTTCACAAGTGGAGCAAAAATGGAAATTGACCATAATGACTTTGGGGTTTGCCTTGCCAGATCTCTTCAAAAGGAATCTCAGATTAGAATTCTAAAAGCCTTCTGAAGCTAGGAAGCCTGGAAAGCCAAGTTCGACTTCAATGCAAAGAGCACTTATAATGTTGTTTCCAAATTGTGCAGAGATTAAAACAAGAGAAGTCAATAAATGTTTCATTTCCATTAACAAAAGTGTAAACTACAAATTTGTTACATATAAAAATAGCATAAGACAAAAGAAAAAGGGATGCCTTGAATCATGAAACTAAAACATCAAATTCCAGCAAAATCTCAAACAAGAACATCACAAAATACTATAATTGTTCTTTATCAGATCATCCATTCCCAAATCTGCTTCATCTAGGGCTAGCAGGTTTATGAAACTGCAGAAGTTTTCCATTTGACAAGAAAATGTTTTTGTGACACATGTTTTCTTACAGGACTATTTTGTCATTCAATAATTTCTTATGTTTCTTAACACACCCAAATATAATTAAGCTTCAAATCCACATGTAAAAACTAAATAAATGCATACTTAAGTGTTTCAGTAGTTAGTCTTATTTAGAAATGGGCTACAATCTAATAAACATCTATGATTAATTTAACTTGTATATCACTAAGGTATCAAATAAACAAAAAAATTTTGGTAACTGGTTTTAGGAAGACATACTATAACAGCAATAATACTATACTAGCCCTCATCTCAAGTTATTTCCTTGTTAACTATTTGTAACCATAGGTGACTAGTAAACCCAGGGAGAATAAATATTTAGCTCATATTATACTTATGTTGGTAAATGAGAAAAACATCTGTTTTAGTAAACCAATAACATCAAACTAGTCACATTTACCAAAGATTTACAAAGTCATGTGATATTGAAAGAATTTGGGTTTTTCTACATTCCTGTTAATCTTAGGTATGTTTAATTTATGTAAGTGCTCATTTATCTCACAGTGAGTTGAAATAGATTATCATATATATGTAACATGTAACATACAAGCATACATACACATAAATAAATAAACATGCAGACACAGAGAACCTCTAACTTTCATTCTAAAATTTTAGCCACAAATCAGGCAACACAAAACTCACTGTTATCATCTCCACATAATATTTCAGTGAAATGTGTTTCTGACAAAAATACAACAAGGTAAAATTTTTTGTTCAATATGAGTTAATGTTTCATGGAACTAAAATAATCTGTGAAGAAGGATTTTAAGAGAGGTTGCATTTTAGGTGAGGGAGACAAGACATCTTGTGGTCCTCTGAGTGACTTTGAAGCCCATCACTTGGACAACATACTCAGTTTATGTCTAATTAGCTGTTTTCCTTTCAACCTCAAGTAGTTGCTTTTGGAGGATCCTGAGTTCCTTGAGAGCCCTTGCTTGAGACAGAGGAACAAGTGACTGTCAATGCAGGAACAGAGGCGCTAAAGAGGGAAGTGAAAAGTGCACTCTGGGCACAGGCAGAGGGAGGAGGTAGGACCTTGAAGGAGACATAGCAAAGGGTGCAAGGGACCTGAGGGAAACAATGACATGTTAAAGGAAGAAGAAGCAGGAGATGGAAAGGGAGAGGTCATCAAGGAGCAAGTTGGGGGATATCTAAAGTTTCCCTAAGTAGCATTAAAGATCCAAGCTGTCTATTCTAAAATCATACCAACATGAAAGAAAGCAGAGAGAGTTGTCAAGAGCACAAAGCTGGGTTTCCTGTGTGAAAAATACAAGTGTTCTGGACATTGTTTGCATAAGAATGTGAAATGCATGCATGTAAAATACTACAGAAGTGTAAACCTTTAGAAATGGTTATAACTATTTATTACATTATGTATATTTAACTTAATTTTAAAAGAGCCAAACATAACTCCTGTTAATACTTGATTTCTCTCCTTAAATAGTTGTACCAAACCTTACAATAGACTGTGTTCTACCTTTGCTCTGTTGTGATGGAACAAATTCTTTCCTTTTCATGAAATGGAAGACTTTGTCCAGAACTCTGGAGAGAATGGTGTTGTGGTGTTTTCTCTGGGGCCAATGGTCAATAACATGACTGAAGAAAGGGCCAATGTGATTGCATCAGCCCTCGTTCAGATTCTACAAAAGGTTAGATAAAGTGCCCTAATGGTGGAGAACTACTGAATAAATAGCTATTTAGTTATCTTAAACTCTGTAAATGTTCTGATTAGAGAAACTTTCACTGTGAATGGTTAACTGTCATGATAGTGCAAATTTTTCTCAGAAATCACCTATAAAAAATATACACAGCAAGTTCTAAAATTGCATGAAGGGTATACTTGATTAACAACATTTTGGCATTAACATTGTGCTCAGAAAGAAATATATTTTACAGGTGCAGTATGAAATATATTTTACAGGTGCAATATTGCAGGTAGATACACAGTAATCTCCAAATTCTGCCCTGTCATTTCCTCCTTTTACTTGCAGAATTTCTGAGGACAAAGTACCCACTACAGACATAATCAGCATGGAGTTAAATATTAGACAGTAACTTCCTCAGTATCATATCACTTGCAGGTAATAAAAAGTCTAAATAGCATCATACAGCATATCATCCTATGTATCCTGGCCTTGATTATTCCCCTAAATGTTGGATGAGGCCTATGTTAGTTAGAGAAAGGAAGTCCAGGGCTCACCAACCCTGAATCCAGGTATCCACCAAACCAAAGAGACTTATTTTGTCCTGGTGGACATGGCCCTATTAATTTCTCAAGAAGGAAGACATAAGAGAAAAGATGGAGATCTGATCATGGATTTAGAAACTGTGACCATACAAGGATCAAACACTAATAACCTGTGGAAAAAGTGGTTATAAATAATCTTCACATATCAAGAAAATGTTAATATTAAATTTAGCAGATGAGAACTAGTATAAAATACAGATTTCTAAAACAAAATAAATATGTATTTTTTTACAAATTATGCTCTAGTTTATAATTATTAATTTCTTAAATATTGGTATTTGATAAACTCATTTGTCTAATCTACTACTTATATGAAGCTACTATTTGTTAGACCTTGATTAAATATAAAAATAAGTACAGGAAAATTATGTCCTCCCTTTACATCTCCATTTCAATAGTTCTCATTATTTATTTTCTCTTGATGTCATTTATTTACCTTTCATTTGGTATTTAAGTATGTGATTTCTTTATTCATCTCTTTAAAATCCTAACATTCTATAATTTGTAATTTAACTCAACTAATAAGAGGTTTGCTTTACCCTAACAGGTCATATGGAGATTTGATGGCAAGAAACCAGATACCGTAGGACCCAATACTTGACTTTGCAAGTAGATTCCCCAGAATAACCTTCTCGGCAAGACTCAGGAGAATAAATCTCAAAAACATGAGTAACCGCCAATCAGAAAGATAATAATTAAGTAGAACAAAATTATGAAAATTTAAGAAAAATTCAGAGTAATCCAATTTTTAAAATTTTTCTTTTAGTCCTCCAGGGAAATGAATACAGAGCAACTGTGGGCATTTTATTACACAAATTTGTGTTCTTTATGGTCATCCAAGTATCTTTATTTCAGGGATAATTACCTCTCACAGAGAATTTTTTAGTCACTTCCTGGATTGTCCCTTATCTTCTATTTCTACAATTTCACAACTAACCTTTGACCTACAATAGGGTTATTTGAAATGCCAATAAAAAATAGTCCTCACTCTTTTATGACAACTGACTGCATGTTCCATGACAAAAACAAAAACAACAACAAAAAAGAAACAAAAACCACAATTTTTTAAAAAAAATTTTAAGTAAAGAAAAAAGGGTAGAATTTAATCTTTATTTACAAGACACTGTATGAAATTCCTCATAGAAATTCAAAACCCATGTGGAGGACACACTTCATACAGTTTGGTACTGTTCAAGTACAGTTTTGTTGTAAAAAGTGCTACAATAACAAACCACATTTACAAAGCATTCTTAGCAGAGAAATAGTAAGACAAACTTATTCTGAGCAAACTACACAATAGACTTTATGTCTCAGTGGTGTGGCCTAGAAGTTGAAATCCCAGGAGTCCTTTCCTGAACTTAGAAGGTACGGCCTTCAGAGGTAGTTTCTGGCACAACATTCTGATCATCCTCTTTTTCTACTGAAAAACACTTCTCAATCAAGTTTAAAATCTTAATCATGAAGTTGTATTTCCTAATGAAGTGTAGTCACTGCTACCTCTGATTTCATAACCACAAACAACCCACTCCCTGCTACACTGAACACCCTTCATAGTCTGCTCAGGGATGTCATTGTTGTTTTAATTGAGCACATAAACCCAGGTCCCCTCTTATGTTTGCACAGGTTGGTTGTCCTACCCAGCATGTGCTCCTTTAGTTTGTCCAGGTGACAACCTTGTTTTCATTTTTCAGATCTCACGTAACATACCACATCTTTCATGTAGTC
This sequence comes from Spermophilus dauricus, assembly GCA_002406435.1. Lineage (NCBI taxonomy): Eukaryota > Metazoa > Chordata > Mammalia > Rodentia > Sciuridae > Spermophilus > Spermophilus dauricus. Next base: position 11,015 of record KZ294559.1, read on the forward strand.
TTCACTACCTCACCAGTGGACATAGGTGCCTCTTGCCCCAAGATTTGAAAGTAATTGCAATATAGATTCATAGTTGTAATAATCTACTACCTAGAAAACTATCTTTAGTGCTTTATATTACATATTTGACACTTTTTCTTCTGACATAAATAATTTCCCTTGATTTGTTCCAATCCTAGGTCATCCAAAAACCAAAGCTTTTATAACTCATGGTGAAACCAATGGCATCTATGAGGCCAACCATCATGGGATCCCTCTGGTGGGCATTCCCTTGTTTGTGGATCAACCTGATAATGTCATGCACATGAAGGCCAAAGGAGCAGCTCTTAGATTGGATTTTATTACAATGACAAGTATAGATTTACTCAATGCATTGAATACAGTCATTAATGAACCTTGATAAGTATAACAATTTTTTCAGTAAAGTAATATTTACAATTAGGTACCCTTGACAATGAGAAAAGATTTATTCCTATTTTGAGTCTAATTTTTAATAACTAAAATTATTTAACTCTCTGAAATGTGCTTTAATTCTCAACCAATCATTTTTAAGTTTCAAATTAACCCTATGAATTTACTTAATTACTTGTATTAGTTATTAGTAAAATAATGTGACACTAAGAACTTCTTACTATAAAGCTTAATGTAAAGAGCAAAGTTTTTACTAATATGACAGAATACATACAAGAGAAGGACAATGAAGTTGAAGAAATAAGATACTTCCATTCAATACCTAAAATCCCAAAACTACCAACATTTTTTAAATTATATATACTTATTTGGTATGGCGGAATAATTTGATACATGTATACAATATGCAATGACCTAATCAGGAAAATTTTCATTTCCATATTTTTAAACATTCATAATTTCTTCTGCTAGGAAACATCAAACTCCTCTCCTCTAGTTCTTTATAAGATATAAGAAATTGTAAACAATAGTTAACCTATTGTGTCGCATAACAGTAGCACGTATTCCTTCTAACTGTAGCTTGATCTGTTTTCAACTTCTCTATAGGTTGCCTTGCTCCTACTCTTCCTAGCCCCTAGTTACTACTATTCAGCACTGTACTTCTATTAAATCAGCTTTTTAGACTTCACATGAGAGTGAGAAAATGCAGTGCTTTTCTTGCAGTGCCAGTTTATATGACTTAGCATAATGACTTCCACTTCTATCCTTGTTAGTGAAAATGACAATATTTCTTTATTTTTCATGGCTGAATAAAATCCAGCTGTGTGTGTATATATACCATGTTTGCCTTAGCCATTATCCAATAATAAACACCTTGGTAGATTTTATACCTTGACTCTTGTGTATAGTGCTGCAGGTAAACATGGAAGTTCAGGAACTTCTTTGATAAACTGATTTCTTTTTTGTTGTATTTATATCCAGTAATGCGAAAGCTGAATCCTATGGTAGTTCTATCTTCAGATATTTGGGGAAACTCCATATTCTTTTTTCCATAGTGGATGTACAAATTTGCATTCCTGGCAATGGACTATAAGAGGTCCCCATCCTCTTCTACCTCACCAGCACTTTTTTTTGTTTTGTTATGACCATTCTATCCAATGAGATTATCTCTCATTTTTGTTGTTGTTATTGCTGTTGCTACTGTTGCTGCTCTTCTGTTGAAGATTGGTATTTTTCAAAGTTTGAGTAGAGACCTACAAAACAGTTGTGAAATCAACCTTGTAGGTTAATTGTTGTTTGATTTACATTTCATTGATGATTAGTAATGTTGAGCATCTTGTCATATAAGATACCTTCTTTTGAAATCAAAATATCTATTCAGATCATTTTTTGGTTTTTAGAACAATAATATGGTTTTTGCTGCTGAGCTTTTAGAATTCCTCACATATTCTAGATATTCACCTTTTCTTACATGAATCGTTTACAAATATTATCTCCCAATTGTGCATGTTTTCTATTTACACTCTTGGTCTTAACTTTGTTGTATGGAGGCATCTCAATTTAAAATAATCCAAATTGTCTATTTTTGCTTTTGTTGTATGTGCTTTTGAAATCTCATCTAAAAAAAATTATTGATTATACTGATTTCAAGTGTTTCCCCTCTACTGAAAATATAAATTTTTCCCCAAATTTGATTTTTATTTTAACAGATTATATTATATAAAATTTATACACCATGAATTTCTTTTTTGAGCTGTAAAAGTCAAATAATTTAAGTTTACATAGTTAAGAATTCTTCATCAAGAGATAATTTTAGAACAATTTTGTTGTGCCAAAATAAAATCTCATATACCCTTCAAGTAAATCCCTCTTAATCTCCAGCTCTTCACAACAACTTATATACCTTCAGTCTCTAAAAATTAGCCTCAGATGCACATTTCATACAAATAGAACCAGACATACAATGGTAGTCAGCTTCAACTGGGTTGTTTCACTTACTGTGATGTTTTTTAATTTTGTCCCTGTTTAAACATATAAAACTGCTTGATTTCTGCTTATTGCTGAATAGTATTCTTTGATGTAAATGGATATAACACATTTTATTTAACCATTTATTACATCACAAACATTTGGGAGTGTTTTTTTTTCCAATTTTGACTCTATGAACATAGTTTGTTTTGTATGAAAAAAATTTTTATTTATTTTCTGTATTGCCAAGGAGTGGCATTACTCCCTCACATGAGAACTTCATATTAATATTTAAATGCCAATCTGATTGCCAAACACGTGGCAGGATTTTTAATTTCTAACAGCTGTGTTGGAGAGTTCCAATTTTTCCATATCACTGCTAAAAGTTGCCATCATCTGTCTTTTTTTGGCGGGGGAGGGTACTGGGGATTGAACTCAGAGGCACCTGGCCACTGAGCCACATCTCCAGCTCTATATTGTATTTTATTTAGAGTCAGTGCCTCACCTCTGCTGAGGCTGGCTTTAAATTAATAATCCTCTTGTGTCAGCCTTCTGAGCCACTGGGATTACAGGCGTGCACCACCATGCCTGGCCCATGTGACTTCTTTTTATTATATCCATCCTAGTGGTTATGAAGTGGTATCTCATTGTGATCTTGATTTGCATTTCACAGGTTGATTAAAATGAATGGTTGTTCACATGCATACTAGATATTCATGTTTGTTCTTTGTAGAAATAATGATGCTAGTCTTTAAATCCTTTCTTAATTAGGTTATTTGTCCTCTTAAGTTAGTCTTTATTATGGAGACACGTTCATCATGAGATATTTGATTTGCATGCATTTTCTTATATTCTGAATAGATGAGTTCATCACTTTCTTAATGATGCACTTGGAAAACAAATAATTTCAATTTTTATAAAATATCTGTTATAGTAAAATTTTCCCTTGATCCAACAAAAATAGTTCTGTAAAATGTGTAGTGCTTAGATTTCTAGTATCAAGTCAGCATTGATTATGACTACCAATACTCATTATTTAAGTATCACCTATAAGAATACCTTGACAATGTATTATCAAAAAAGAAATTTGTAGAACATTTGAATTTTGAAAATTCTGTAAAAGCAGATAAGAAAAAAATAAACATAATGCAAGTTGGAAAAATGGTAAAGAAAATGTGAAATAAGGTGGTACATTTAAATATGAATATATCAGTATCTACATTAATTATTAACTACATCATTAAAAGATAAAAGATTTTCAGACTGGATGTTTAAAACCCACAATATACTTTTATAAGATATGCTTAATTTAATTACATAGAAAGGATATGAGTAAAGAGATAAAAGATTTCAAGTCTCAATCAAGCTTTTGCAGCTGGCCATGGTGGAACATGCCTATAATTTCAGTGATTTGTGAGAGGATTGTGAGCTCAAGGCAAGCCTCAGCAACTTAAAGAGACCCTTTCTTGGGCTGGGGATGTGGCTCAAGTGGTAGTGGGCTCGCCTGGCATGCGTCCGGCCGGGGTTAGATCCTCAGCACCGATGTTGTGTCCGCCGAGAACTAAAAAATAAATATTAAAAAATTCTCTCTCTCTCCTCTCTCACTCTCTCTTAAAAAAAAAAAAAAGACCCTTTCTCAAAGTAAAATATAAGGAGTGTGTGAAATGACTTTTCAACCAGTCTCTGTTTTCACTCTTTTTTTAAGAGAGAGAGAGAAAATTAAAAAATAAATATTAAAAAAAATTCTCTCTCTCTTTCTCTCTTAAAAAAAAGAGTGAAAACAGAGACTGGTTGAAAGTCATTTCACACACTACGACACAATTGCTCTTAAAAGAATTCAAGATGATCATCTCAATTGCACTGTCTTATTTATAGTGCTTAGAATGAATTATTATCATTTTCTTTGCTGCAAGAGATTTATTTTCTCAATCAGCCTTCCATTTTTATTTCGGAAAATATTCGTCAATAAGAAAATTCCAAATTAAAAACTAAACTTTCTACAAAAATCTAACCAAAAACTCACAAAAATATATGACTATTCCTTGCATGTGTGGTACTGGGAATTTAACTCAGGCCTTTGTTGGTGGCAAGTGCTCTACCACTGAGCTACATCCTCAACCCTTTTTATTTTATTTTGAGACAATGTCTTACTAAGTTGCCCAGGCTTAGCCTTGAACTTGTTATTCTGTCTCAGCCTCCCAAATAGCTGGGATACAGGCTTGTGTCACCAAACTGGCCCTTCTATGGCTCTTCTATGGCACTTGTTTACATTCAGTTTTATGAAAATTTCTAAAAAATTTTCATAGACTTAACATACTTATGCAAATTAACTTGCTTTAAATATTGGTGTCTTATGGTTTGTCCTTTAGACATAAAGAGAATGCTATGAGGCTATTAAGAATTCACCGTGATCAGCCAGTGAAGCCTCTGAACCGAGCTGTCTTCTGGATTGAGTTTGTCATGTGCCACAAAGGAGCTAAACACCTCCGGTTGCTGCTCATGACCTTTCCTGGTTCCAGTACTACTCTTTGGATGTGCTTGGGTTCCTGCTGGCCTATGTGGCAACTGTGATGTTCATCATCACTAAATGCTGTTTTGTTGCCAGAAGTTAGCTAAAACAGGAAAGAAGAAAAAAAGGGCATAGTTTTTACCTAGACCCAAAGCTGGGGTCCTGACAGATAAGCCTCCTCCAGTTCATTTTCACAAGAAGAGATTGTGAACCAGGCTCTTTCTTTTGGTGACAAAACTAATTTTCACAACTTACCTAATCAAGGCACAGCTTAGTTTTCAGTGATATACCACTTGTTTATTGTCCCTCAATAGATGAATGGGTAAAGAAAATGTGGTATATATACTCAATGGAATATTACTCAGCTTTAACAAAGAATAAAATTATGGCATTTGCCAGTAATTGATTGGAGTTGGAGAACATCATGCTAAGTGAAATAAGTCAATCACACAAAACCAAAGGCTGAATGTTTTCTCTAATATGCAGATGCTAATTCACAATAAGGCAGGGAACAATAGGGAAGAATAGCCTTAACTTAGATTAGGTAGAGGGAAGTGATGGGAGGGAAGGGGAAGGGATATAGGGATAGGAAAGATAGTAGAATGAAACAGACATTATTACTTTATGTATATGTGTGACTGCATGACCAATATGATTCTGCAACATGTACACTCAGAAAAATGAGAAATTATATCCCATCTATGTATGATATATCAAAGCGCATAAATGTATTCTACTCTCATGTATAACTAATTAAAAGAAATAAAAAATTTTTAAAAAGATAAATATTTCAGAACAAAGGAAGATGGTGAAAAATAAAAGTGATATATGAGTGCCTATTAAAAATTACTGCTGGAATTCACAGGTTATACAATATTAATTTACTGAGCTAGACTGTGGTTCACAAGTTATTCATGGATACAAGAACTTCCAAAGGTCTAGTTATAGTATCAACATAGATTTGTCAAATACTCAGTATGCCTTACCTTCATTTGGGTGTAGAATTTTGTAGTGTTAATTTTTTTCTGAACAAGCTATTCAATACTAAAAATCGTGTGTCAAGATTCACCATTCTCTTTGGTTTTGGCAGACTGGAAGTGCTGCTTATACATCCAGCCTTAGCATCAATTCTCTTCTTCAGGACCTGATAAGATTTTTATCTTCTTTTTTCCTGCTGAAGAAACTTTTACTGCTGAAGTAACTTCTAGGGAAGGTATGTTGATGAGAAGTATATTATTTCCTACCTGCTTCCTACCATAACAGTGAACTTTTTGGGAATGTCTTTGGTTTCACAAGTTCATTCTCTTTTCCTCTTAACCAGTTAAACAGAAAGATCTACTTATACTTATTCTCATATTCAGTCTTTGAAAATAGATGTAAGCTCTCAATTATGGTTGTGATAATGTAGAACTGGCAGTAGAAATAGTAAGAACACTTAACTGAATTTCCATTCCTTCCCAATGTATATGCACACGTGTTTACTTTTTTCAAACAAGACAGTGTCACTTAGCTCTCACAAGTATGTTGTAAAATTCACTAAGCTTATGGTAGTTCAAAATGATTATTACTCTATAATACATATTTTAAATGAAAATGTCAAATTTTCTTTTCTTTCCTCAATAGCATATTGTCCCATTACCTTCCACAACACTTACATGGAAACATTTAATCCTTTTTCATGACATAAGTACAAAGGATTATATAATTAAGCAAAAACAAGTATAAAGTCATTTCAATCATAACTAACTTTTACTTAGTGTTCATAGTGAAGGAAAGAATATACTAATAGTCAGGATCAGTGCACAACGTGTAATCCCAGCAGCAACTCAGGAGGACAAGGCAGGAGGACTGAGAGTTCAAACCCAGCCTCAGCAACTTAGTGAGACCCTGTCTCTAATAAAAAAAGGGCTGGGGATGTGGCTCAGTGGTTAAGTGCCTCTGGGTTAAATCCCTGGTACCAAATAAAAAAAAAGAAAACTAATGACTAAACTAAAATAATCATCAGAATACTTGCCTAAAATAAATCCAAGTGATTTAGTAGAACAATAATTACAGAGAATTAAAGAGAGAGAAATTCCTGCTATGGGACCTCTTTCCAAGAATGTATATTGGCAGTTAATATCATAAATGAAGAATGTGAGTACAACATTTTCTAACAGTATCTCCCACATACAAATGCTATATAATAACGCTATTTCTTTTCTAGCTTGTCCATACACACAAACATTTCCACAAATACACAATGAAGAAGTCAATCTCATCTCTGTCCAAAGGAATTCATTAGGCATATCAAAAAATAGGAAAAAATGAAAACAATATGGATGTCATTCAAGAAAATGAAAATAGAATTACCATTTAAGCCAGCAATATACTAAATTGATACCCTTAAGAATTGAAATTAAGGTCTTGAAGGATATTTGTACAGTCATGTTCTAGTAATAATAACAAAAGCCAGAGGCAGAAGCAACAAAAGTCTCTACAGCACTGGGGTCACAGTACAATGGTAGAGAACTTGCCTAGAATGTGTAAGGCACTGTGTTTGATTCTCAGCACCACATATAAATAAATATTGACAACTAAAAAATTTGTAAAAAAAACTGTCTACAGATAAATCAATAAACAAAACATGACATATATATACTATATAATATTCATACTATATATTTATTTTTTCAATGAAATGTTACCTATCTTGGGTAGGTAAGAAATTTTGACATTTGGTACAATACAGATGAAACTTGAAAATGTTGCAGCAAAATAACTAAGTCAGTAACAGATATTTGATTCCCCCTACCTGAGGCATCTAGACTAGTAAAATTCATAGAAATTATAATGGTGGCTGCCAGGGAATGTGTGGAGAAAGACAGCTGAAGGGGAAGAATAGAGAAGTTGGAAGGGAAATCCTTTCAATAGTGTTTGCTTTGCTGTTTTGTGAAGAGCAAATTCTTTCTTCATAGAAAATGATTTTGTCCAGAGTTATAATAAAAATATTGTGGTATTTTCTCTGGGGTCAACAGTAAAATGTCAGAAGAAAGGGTCAATGCACCATCAGTGGCCAAGTTTCAAAACAAAGTACCTTAATAGTGTTACCCTGTATAGAGTCTGGTTATAGAAATTTCCAGAGTAAAAGGTGAACTGTTATGATAGCTCTAATATATCTCAGAAGCCACTCTAAAAAAAAATACACAGACTCCTACAACATGACACATGTCAAAATAAGAGTGGTTTTGGTTGATAATGACTTTGTCATTAACATCACTCTCAAAAAGAAGTATAATTGTAGGTGCAGTGTGAATTTGGTAGTATACAGGTATTGCAAGCCGATACAAAAATAACAAGAACCTGCCCTGACATTTGCCCTTTTCCCTAAAGGATTATCATGGCACTGTATACTTTAGAAACTTATTAAAAGCACTAAGTTTGGTGAGTAATTATACTGGCTATTACAGTTTGGATGTGAGATTTCCCCAAAAGCTCACATGTGAAACAATGCAAGAAGTTTCAGAGAAGAAATGATTGGGTTGTGAGAGGTTTAACTGGATCAATGAATTAATAGGGATTAACTAGGTGGTAACTGAAGTGGTAAGGTGGGGCTGGAGGAGGTGGGAATTGGGGTTGTGGCTTTGGGGTACATATTTTTATCTGGCAAGTAGAGACCTCTGCCTCCTTCCTTTATCATTATATGAGCCACTTCCCTCTGCCACTCTCTTCTGCCATGATATTCTGCCTCACCTCAAGCCCTGAGGAATGGAGCCAGCCTTCTATGGACTAAGACCTCTGAAACTGTGAGCCATCAAATAAACTTCTCCTTTCCTAAAATTGTTCTGGTTGGGTCTTTTAGCCACAGTACCCAAAAATCTGACTGTAACACTGGCACAATAATGTTGAAAATTATACTGAATTATATCATGCTCTTTAGGATTGATCAGTAATCCTAGCCACTTTTACATTACTTACATTTTGCTGTTCAGAAGCTTATTTAGAGATTCTTGAGTTTAGGTCCTGCCCAGTCAGTTAGCTTTAGAGAAAGCTGGACTTGGACCTGCCAATATCTAAAACTGAATGATGTAAGAGAAATGGTGGAGACAGGATTCTGCCTTTAAGATAGACCCTGTACCTGGTAAAATGTAGATCCATAAGACTCTCTTTCTAATCCATCAGATTTACACGTCCCCCTTTTAAGGAAGGTGAGAAAATAAGAAGACTTATAGAAATGTGGCATGGGAAGATCAGATGCTCCTCACTGTTAAATACAGTGATAACTTATTTTTTAATGATACCTACACCTGAAGTCTTTAGGTATTTGTTATTTTTCAGTTTTCTTTATGATACCCCCTCATAATTACATATGCCAATTTTTGTTTAGATTTGAAGATAGTTTTACACTCACATAATAAAAATATAAATTGATCACTCATAAGTGATCCTCCAGTTTAATAGGAATGCTTGGGAATTCCAAAATCATCAGTACCTCACTTTGGTACTTGGAATAGAAAAGTCTTGGTAAGGGCTGGGAATGCCACTCAGTGATTGAGTGCTTGCCTAGCATGCTCAAGGACTTAGATTCCATTCCAGTACCAGGGGACAAAATAAAGAAAAAAAATCTTGGCAATAAGGAACCATGCTTATTATTACTGTTAATCCTATGTAATACATCATTAATTGTTAAATGTCAGTTGAATAAAATTTAGCATCAAGATAATATTGGATTTTTTCCAATAGCTGTATTATTTATAAATTTAAAAATGGGCTCTATTTTACATTTCAAGGATTTATAAACCCAAAAATTATATTAATACACTATATTTATATCAAAAATTGTCACTTTCAGTTTTTCTTAGAATTACCGTTTAGTAATTTGTTTCTAAAAATAAGTTATTTTTAAACAGAATTAATTTTGTTCTCACAGGTGGCCTATTGTCTAATAGTTTATTTGTAAATTAAAATTTTAAAAATAATAAATTAGCTTATGAAAAAGCAGGCACAAGTAAACTCTCTCCCCTGTCACTCAGAAAAAATAAGCAAGTTATTTTTAATTTGGAAAATGAGAGCTACCCCACAAAATAGATATATACAGCAAAGTGAATGTGTAAACCATTGGAATTTTTGTTTAGTTTTTTTTTTTGCATTGAAGTTAAAATGATTGGCTAACAATTTCTTGAATATTCAAAATTTTCATTGATAATCTCATTTGCATAAGGTTCTATTCATGAAGTTTTAAGATTGTATTCCACACCATGATTACATATAAAAATAGAGAGCTGGATATGGTAGCACACAACTGTAATCCCAGCAACGAGGGAAGATGAAAAAGGAGGATTGTAAATTCAAGGTCAGCCTCAGCAATTTAGCAAGGCCTTAAGGAAATTAGTAAGACCCTGTCTCTCAAAATAAAAAATAAAAAGAGCTAAGGATGTGGCTCTAGGTTAAGTGCCCCTGGTTTCAATCCATATAAGAACTATGAATATTTCCATTTATATCAATTTCATTAGTTCTAGTTAATATCTTAAACTCATTCCCTTATCTGTCATACTAAGTGCATTCACTAAGTGATCTCTCTCTCTTTTTTTAAACTGGTTCTTTTTAGTTATACAACAGTAGAATCCATTTTGACATACAAGCATGGACTATATCTTGTACTGACCCTCGTACCTCTCTTTCCCCTCTTAATATCTTTCTTATTATCTTTAGAATTCTAACATGCTATAACTTGGAATCCAACTCAAATAAAAATATATTTTCTTTAACTGGTCATATCAAAGATTTGGTGGCAAGATACCAGATACCTTAGGACCCAATACTCTGCTTTACAAGCAGATTCCCCAAAATTATTCTTTGTAATTCTCTAGAAATTCTGAAAACATAACACCATCGGACTGATAATAGTTCAAGAGAAAAGATATTTGTTGAATATTTACTAATAGAAAATTCAAAAAGAATATTTAAACGTTTTATAATTATTTTTCTAGTTCAATGGGGGAAATATAAACTATAAGAGTTAGTGTTCTTTATACACACTTACATTCCCTAGGACCAGAGTTCAAATTCCTTATTTTAAATGTAGTTACTTATCACAAAGAATTCTTCAAAAACTTTCTGGAATGTCTATCTCCTTGTTCTGCAACCTTATACCTACCCCTTCTATGTACTGTAGGGGTATTTCAAATGTCACTGAAAAATAGATGTCCCTTTTTGTTATCTGTGACTCTATTTTCTATGGGGAAAAAAATTCACAATCTTTATCATGAAGTCATAACATTTGACACTATGGAACAGCTTTTATCCTTCCTCTGATTCTGGCACCATCCTATTCCACTTCCCTGTACACACTACTATAATACTCAGTGACTTCATTATTTCTTTAAAAGAATGCAGTTTAACATGAAGCATTTTTTTTGTTTGCACGTTGCTTTTACCAGTATATGCTTGTCCATTTTTTCATGTACTAATCTTGTATTCCTTGTTCAAGTCTCTTGTCACATATTACCTCTTCCATGTAGCCTTCACTTTCCTCACAGTGGTCTTAGGCGCTTCCTTCTCTGAAATATGAAAGCAATTGTAATGCAGTTTTATATGTATGTTTTCTAGAAAAAAAATAAACTTGCCCCTTTTAGTGCCCTATAGTGTGCATTTCGTTTTATTTTTAAAGGCCCTTGATCTAACAGTCTTCTGAATTGACAAAGGAGGCAAACAGCTACAACCAGCAACCTATAGCCAAAAAAGTCTATGTGACAATGTTGCTGTGGACTGAGGTTGTGATTGTAACTTCTTTTTATAAATGGTTGTTTGATTCAAAAGTTTGTGAAGACAAGAATATATAAATAGAACTGAGGTCAGTAGACATAATAGGTAAGACCTTTCCACTTAATTCAACAAACTTTCAAAGGGTGAAAAGATTATCTTTCAAGCTTTCCAAGACATGTGCCCTCTTGATTTCCCAAATGTTTCACTCTTGGTTCAACATTAAGCAATGTAGAGAGTAGTGATAGGAGGGGAAGGCAGGGGATGGGGGGAAAGGAAGGATAGTAGAATGAAAGAGACATTATTATTACTGTGTGTATATACGTGACTGCATGACCAATGTGATTCTGCAACCTGTACACTCAGAAAAATTAGAAATTATATCCCACATCTGATTCAAATGTATGATATGTCAAGGTCATTGTACTGTCATATGTAACTAATTAAAACAAAGTTTTAAAAAATCCTCAAATAAATCTACTTTAATCCTGAAGTGTAATTTCATAAATGAGACTCACTGGAGCCTTAGCCTATTGATCTGAGACGATCATAAATCTGATGTTTTCACTGTTTTCAGAAACACTATTTCAATAAAATGCAAGCGAGTGTAACATGTTCCTGTCAAAGCAAAGCAGAGCATGACACTACTTAAAAATGGCATGAAAAATCTTATTCTGATTCTTGTAGCAGCAGAGAGACTCCTGTATAAACTGAATTCCACTCCAATTAAGACAAAGGCCACTGAGGTTTTTAAAGAGAGAACAAACAGGAAGCAAAATGAGACAATAGGTAAGTGAAGAGGAGAGACCAAAAAGTTTCTTCAGGATTTTTTGAAAGGGAAAATTACAGAAGTGGTAAGTAAAAATTTACTGAAATGGCTTCACGAGTGTGGGTTGGACATTGTATATTTTGGGTTGAATCTCATTTGCTTGAACAAATATTCAGCATGGCAACTGAGGTCACCTTTACGGCTAAACTTTGGTCATGCATCTTAGCATAGGGTTTAGTCAAGCTCCTTGTGCAGCATGGAAATTTACAGTTCACCCCTCATAATATACAAAATACTTTTCCATGGAAATATTATTTCAGAAATTCTGAATGGTCCTAACTAGCTACCTACACAAAACTATACAACCCAATAAAATATTTAAGTAGAAAGACAAAAGATATTTTTACATAGTTTTTGAATATGCTGGAGTACTTCATTTAAGTGTACCATTGTAATTGATTAATAAGACAAATTTAAAGAAGAGACTATTTCTCTTTAATTAAGACTGACAAGTGGGACCCAGCCAAGTTGAGTTGAGTTCCTTTGGATCATACTGTAGAAGTTACCTTGTATTGTAGATGTCCCTCTATCTGCGACATATAAGATGTCTCATTGCTTAACCTTATCTCCTCATAGGAGTTCCAACTACTACAACACCTAGGATCTTATAGCACACAGAAAAAATGAATTGAAGGTGGAATCAAGAAACAAATATCTGGGTATGGTGATGCATGCCTACAATTCCAGCAAGTCAGGACACTAAGGCAGGGAAGATAGCAAGTTTAAGGCAAACCTATGCAATTTAGTAAGATACTATCTCAAAATTAAAAACAAAAAAAGGACTGGGGATGTAGTTCCATAGTAAGTTTCCCTGGGTTCCTTTCCCAGTACCCCCGCCCCAACACACACACACACACACACACACACACACACACACGCGATTATACTGAATCATATCATGCTCTTTAGGATTGATCAGTAATCCCAGCCACTTTTACATTACTTACATTTTGCTGTTCAGAAGCTTATTTAGAGATTCTTGAGTTTAGGTCCTGCCCAGTCAGTTAGCTTTAGAGAAAGCTGGACTTGGACCTGCCAATATCTAAAACTGAATGATGTAAGAGAAATGGTGGAGACAGGATTCTGCCTTTAAGATAGACCCTGTACCTGGTAAAATGTAGATCCATAGGACTCTCTTTCTAATCCATCAGATTTACACGTCCCCCTTTTAAGGAAGGTGAGAAAATAAGAAGACTTATAGAAGTGTGGCATGGGAAGAAGATCAGATGCTCCTCACTGTAAAATGTAGTGATAACTTATTTTTTAATGATACCTACACCTGAAGTCTTTAGGTATTTGTTATTTTTCAGTTTTCTTTATGATACCCCCTCCTAATTACATATGCCAATTTTTGTTTAGATTTGAAGATAGTTTTATACTCACATAATAAAAATATAAATTGATCACTCATAAGTGACCCTCCAGTTTAATAGGAATGCTTGGGAATTCCAAAATCATCAATACCTCACTTTGGTACTTGGAATAGAAAAGTCTTGGTAAGCCTGGGAATGCCACTCAGTGATTGAGTGCTTGCCTAGCATGCTCAAGGACTTAGATTCCATTCCAGTACCAGGGGACAAAATAAAGAAAAAAAATCTTGGCAATAAGGAACCATGCTTATTATTACTGTTAATCCTATGTAATACATCATTAATTGTTAAATGTCAGTTGAATAAAATTTAGCATCAAGATAATATTGGATTTTTTCCAATAGCTGTATTATTTATAAATTTAAAAATGGGCTCTATTTTACATTTCAAGGATTTATAAACCCAAAAATTATATTAATACACTATATTTATATCAAAAATTGTCACTTTCAGTTTTTCTTAGAATTACCGTTTAGTAATTTGTTTCTAAAAATAAGTTATTTTTAAACAGAATTAATTTTGTTCTCACAGGTGGCCTATTGTCTAATAGTTTATTTGTAAATTAAAATTTTAAAAATAATAAATTAACTTATGAAAAAGCAGGCACAAGTAAACTCTCTCCCCTGTCACTCAGAAAAAATAAGCAAGTTATTTTTAATTTGGAAAATGAGAGCTACCCCACAAAATAGATATATACAGCAAAGTGAATGTGTAAACCATTGGAATTTTTGTTTAGTTTTTTTTGCATTAAAGTTAAAATGATTGGCTAACAATTTCTTGAATATTCAAAATTTTCATTGATAATCTCATTTGCATAAGGTTCTATTCATGAAGTTTTAAGATTGTATTCCACACCATGATTACATATAAAAATAGAGAGCTGGATATGGTAGCACACAACTGTAATCCCAGCAACTAGGGAAGATGAAAAAGGAGGATTGTAAATTCAAGGTCAGCCTCAGCAATTTAGCAAGGCCTTAAGGAAATTAGTAAGACCCTGTCTCTCAAAATAAAAAATAAAAAGAGCTAAGGATGTGGCTCTAGGTTAAGTGCCCCTGGTTTCAATCCATATAAGAACTATGAATATTTCCATTTATATCAATTTCATTAGTTCTAGTTAATATCTTAAACTCATTCCCTTATCTGTCATACTAAGTGCATTCACTATGTGATCTCTCTCTCTTTTTTTAAACTGGTTCTTTTTAGTTATACAACAGTAGAATCCATTTTGACATACAAGCATGGACTATATCTTGTACTGACCCTAGTACCTCTCTTTCCCCTCTTAATATCTTTCTTATTATCTTTAGAATTCTAACATGCTATAACTTGAAATCCAACTCAAATAATAAGATATTTTCTTTAACTGGTCATATCAAAGATTTGGTGGCAAGATACCAGATACCTTAGGACCCAATACTCTGCTTTACAAGCAGATTCCCCAAAATTATTCTTTGTAATTCTCTAGAAATTCTGAAAACATAACACCATCGGACTGATAATAGTTCAAGAGAAAAGATATTTGTTGAATATTTACTAATAGAAAATTCAAAAAGAATATTTAAACGTTTTATAATTATTTTTCTAGTTCAATGGGGGAAATATAAACTATAAGAGTTAGTGTTCTTTATACACACTTACATTCCCTAGGACCAGAGTTCAAATTCCTTATTTTAAATGTAGTTACTTATCACAAAGAATTCTTCAAAAACTTTCTGGAATGTCTATCTCCTTGTTCTGCAACCTTATACCTACCCCTTCTATGTACTGTAGGGGTATTTCAAATGTCACTGAAAAATAGATGTCCCTATTTGTTATCTGTGACTCTATTTTCTATGGGGAAAAAAATTCACAATCTTTATCATGAAGTCATAGCATTTGACACTATGGAACAGCTTTTATCCTTCCTCTGATTCTGGCAGCATCCTATTCCACTTCCCCGTACACACTACTATAATACTCAGTGACTTCATTATTTCTTTAAAAGAATGCAGTTTAACATGAAGCATTTTTTTTGTTTGCACGTTGCTTTTACCAGTATATGCTTGTCCATTTTTTCATGTACTAATCTTGTATTCCTTGTTCAAGTCTCTTGTCACATATTACCTCTTCCATGTAGCCTTCACTTTCCTCACAGTGGTCTTAGGCGCTTCCTTCTCTGAAATATGAAAGCAATTGTAATGCAGTTTTATATGTATGTTTTCTAGAAAAAAAATAAACTTGCCCCTTTTAGTGCCCTATAGTGTGCATTTCGTTTTATTTTATTTTATTTTTTTTTATAAACACTTTAATGTTTACAACACTTCAATGTAATCATCCTTCGGTGACCACGGTTCTTGTCAATTTCATTCAGCAGGTACTAGTAAACAGCACATATGATACAGGTAAGTTATACAAGGTACATAGTAAAGGGAACCAACAGGAGACCACCCCCCCAAAAAAGAGTGGTGGAGGATCAGAGTGAGCAGGGCTAAGAATGAGAATAGAAAAGGAATGAGAATAGCAGACAAGCCATTTGAGTAGCTTTATTTTTAAAGGCCCTTGATCTAACAGTCTTCTGAATTGACAAAGGAGGCAAACAGCTACAACCAGCAACCTATAGCCAAAAAAGTCTATGTGACAATGTTGATGTGGACTGAGGTTGTGATTGTAACTTCTTTTTATAAATGGTTGTTTGATTCAAAAGTTTGTGAAGACAAGAATATATAAATAGAACTGAGGTCAGTAGACATAATAGGTAAGACCTTTCCACTTAATTCAACAAACTTTCAAAGGGTGAAAAGATTATCTTTCAAGCTTTCCAAGACATGTGCCCTCTTGATTTCCCAAATGTTTCACTCTTGGTTCAACATTAAGCAATGTAGAGAGTAGTGATAGGAGGGGAAGGCAGGGGATGGGGGGAAAGGAAGGATAGTAGAATGAAAGAGACATTATTATTACTGTGTGTATATATGTGACTGCATGACCAATGTGATTCTGCAACCTGTACACTCAGAAAAATTAGAAATTATATCCCACATCTGATTCAAATGTATGATATGTCAAGGTCATTGTACTGTCATATGTAACTAATTAAAACAAAGTTTTAAAAAATCCTCAAATAAATCTACTTTAATCCTGAAGTGTAATTTCATAACTTAAATGAGACTCACTGGAGCCTTAGCCTATTGATCTGAGATAATCATAAATCTGATGTTTTCACTGTTTTCAGAAACACTATTTCAATAAAACGCAAGCGAGTGTAACATGTTCCTGTCAAAGCAAAGCAGAGCATGACACTACTTAAAAATGGCATGAAAAATCTTATTCTGATTCTTGTAGCAGCAGAGAGACTCCTGTATAAACTGAATTCCACTCCAATTAAGACAAAGGCCACTGAGGTTTTTAAAGAGAGAACAAACAGGAAGCAAAATGAGACAATAGGTAAGTGAAGAGGAGAGACCAAAAAGTTTCTTCAGGATTTTTTGAAAGGGAAAATTACAGAAGTGGTAAGTAAAAATTTACTGAAATGGCTTCACGAGTGTGGGTTGGACATTGTATATTTTGGGTTGAATCTCATTTGCTTGAACAAATATTCAGCATGGCAACTGAGGTCACCTTTACGGCTAAACTTTGGTCATGCATCTTAGCATAGGGTTTAGTCAAGCTCCTTGTGCAGCATGGAAATTTACAGTTCACCCCTCATAATATACAAAATACTTTCCATGGAAATATTATTTCAGAAATTCTGAATGGTCCTAACTAGCTACCTACCCAAAACTATACAACCCAATAAAATATTTAAGTAGAAAGACAAAAGATATTTTTATATAGTTTTTGAATATGCTGGAGTACTTCATTTAAATGTACCATTGTAATTGATTAATAAGACAAATTTAAAGAAGAGACTATTTCTCTTTAATTAAGACTGACAAGTGGGACCCAGCCAAGTTGAGTTGAGTTCCTTTGGATCATACTGTAGAAGTTACCTTGTATTGTAGATGTCCCTCTATCTGCGACATATAAGATGTCTCATTGCTTAACCTTATCTCCTCATAGGAGTTCCAACTACTACAACACCTAGGATCTTATAGCACACAGAAAAAATGAATTGAAGGTGGAATCAAGAAACAAATATCTGGGTATGGTGATGCATGCCTACAATTCCAGCAAGTCAGGACACTAAGGCAGGGAAGATAGCAAGTTTAAGGCAAACCTATGCAATTTAGTAAGATACTATCTCAAAATTAAAAACAAAAAAAGGACTGGAGATGTAGTTCCATAGTAAGTTTCCCTGGGTTCCTTTCCCAGTACCCCCGCCCCAACACACACACACACACACACACACACACACACACACGTGCACGCGCGCAAAAAAAAAGTGCCTAATATTGTGTGGAACAATTGTGAGATCCTATGCTACAGAAAGTATTTTATATGTCCAAAAGATCTCAAACTCTTGTCTTTAATAGCCTTTGAATTCAGAATAAAGTTTGTAAATCACCAAGAATAAAAGAAACCAAGAGCAAGTTATTTTTGCTTGACAAGATATATGTTTAAACAACTGGATGGAACAAAGACTTAATTAGTTGTTTTTGTAAGCAGGAAATTTTTTTTTAGAACTTGAGAAAAAAGGAATACTAGAGAATGACATTAGCCTATATATAGTTATATTGTATGCATATATAAATATATAACAACAAATCCTACCATTATGTGCAACTATAATGCAGCAAAAGCAATGAAATTATGGCATTTGCCAGTATATGGGATGGAAATAAAGAATGCTCAGTCAAATTAGCCAAATAAAAAATGTTTTATCTCATACGCAGAAGGTAGAGTAAAATAAAGAGGGAAAGAAGGATAGGACAGCATAAAGAACTAATCAAATATAAACTAACAGATTCTACTAGAGGAAGGAGAATGGGAGAGGGGAGGGATAAAATGAAATTTAGCAGAAGAAAGAAAACAATAAAAATCAGAACAAAGAAATCAAAAGGAAAACAGGAAAACTGCAGGAAAAAAAATAACAAAAGAGTTAGATTTTGGACAAATAAAACTGAAATTTAGCAAGACTAAGACTTAAAGGAAAGAGAATGCACAAATAGAATCAGAAACAAAAGTGGAGATATTACTAAGGATCATTAAAGACTATTATGAATAACATATGTCAATAAATTGGATAAACTAGAGGAAATAAATTTCTAGAAAACGAACAAGAATGAAACGAGAAGAAACAGAAAGTCTGAATAAACCACAAAGAGATTGAAGTAGTAATTAAAAATCTCAACAAGGAAATGCCCAAGATTAGATGATTTAATGGCTGGGTTTAACCAAACATCAAAATAATTAATACCAACAGTTCTTAAACTCGCTCTCCAAAAAAAAAAAAAAAAAAAAAC
>KZ294559.1:31513-83644 GCA_002406435.1 Spermophilus dauricus
GTTGATGGGAAATAAGATGTAGGTCAGAGAGTACAAAATTGAAGTTATATAGTCTAGAGATCTAAAGTACAGCATGAGGACCGTAGTGGGTATTTTATTGTATACAGAAAATTTTCTAAGCTTTTGATGGGAAATAAGATGTAGGTCAGAGAGTACAAAATTGAAGTTATATAGTCTAGAGATCTAAAGTACAGCATGAGGACCGTAGTGGGTATTTTATTGTATACAGAAAATTTTCTAAGATTTTGAGGAACTCTAATCACACAGAGGAAAGGTAATTATGTGAGACGATGAATGTTAATTGGCTTTACCAATCCTTTCACTATATATACATACATACCAAAACATTCTGTTGCATGCCTTTAAATATATATGTGGTTTAAAAAAATGAAAAAAATTCCTAAGTTTTAGGAAAAAAACCTAAAATATTACAAAAATTCACTAAATAACAGAAACTATGAGCAAATAAAAATAACTACAAAAATGTATGAATTTAGAAGAAAAGTTTTTAAAAAAAGATTTCCTTGAGAACATAAAGATGTGAACAATTGGAAAGATATACCAATTACCTGGATTAGTAATCTTGACATTTAAGTTACTCTCTCTAAATAATTCTATGAGCTCAATGCATTTATTTAAAAATAAAAGTATTTTCAAGAGACACAAAAGAATTACACATATTATAGAATTGCATTCACACACAAAAAATAAGAAAAACATTGAAACTGAAGAGCATCCTAATAAACTATAGCTATTAATATACTGTAGCGCTGGTATAGAAACAGATGTGCACATCAATGAACAGACTAACATCCAAATTAAACCCACATGAGAAACTACATATGTAAAAAGCAGGGGGGGCATCTAAAATCATTTATAGAGACATAATTGCCATATTTATAGATATAGTTAGGGTACATTCAATAAGATCCCCATGTCAGATCATCATAAAAACAAGTTTCATACTGGATTTCACATTTAAATGTTAATATACTTTAAATTTTAAAATATCCATAGAACACTTTTCAGAATCTTCAAAATAGTACAAATCCTAACAAACCATAACAATTTACATATTTGCATTAAAGATTCAAACTTCTGGTGGGAGGGTATTGGGGATTTAACCCAAGAGTGCTTTTACCATTGGGCTACATATTCGGCTTTTTTTTAAAAAAAAAAAAAAAAATTCTTTTTCAATTTTGAGACAGAGTCTAACTATTGCTTAGGGCCTTGCTGAATTACTGAAGCTATCCTCAAACTTGCAATCTTCCTGCCACAAGCTTAGGTCCTTGCTGAATTACTGAAGCTATCCTCAAACTTGCAATCTTCCTGCCACAACATCCCCAGTTGCTGAGATTACAAGTATGGACCACTGCTTCCAGTAGAGGCAAACTTTTATATGGAAGAAGATATCATAAACAAATAAAAAGACAACCCATACATTAGTAGAGAACATTGACAGCACATATTGCAAACCAATAATCAATATCCGTATCAGTCATTCATACATACAAATAAGTGAGCAAAGAATGAGAAAAAGGCAATTATCAGAAAAACAGAAATAACCAATGGTTAAGTTTGTGGGAAAAATACTCAAAATTTATAAATCAGGGAAATGCAAATAAATACAAAAAGCATTATGCTTCTGTCAGGTTGGCAGGAATTTAAGTGGTTTATAATTTCCCATGCTGATAAAGACTATACATAGTAAACTACCAAGGCTCACAGACTGCTAGTAACTTGTATGACTATTTGGAAGACAATCTGACAATATTCTGTCAAAATGCAAAATAACCAAACCACATTTCTAGATCTCTCCCTGACAAAAAGTGTAAGCATAAAAATACATGCACAAGATTATCCATTTTAGCACTGTTCTGACAGGAAAATTTTCTAACTGCCCTAGAATCATTGAATGAATGAAGACATTTTGATACAAAGAGATGTGAGTGGAAAAAAGCTTTGTGTAGAAATATAATCATGTTCATGTGTTGCTTATAATAGATTAAAAAAAGCAATCAGGCAATTTCTTCATGGTGTGATCCATCATGAAGAGTATTTACATGTACTAAGATGACTACAACTTTGCCAGGTGATATAACCTTAACAACAGAGTCATATATGCAGTTCATCATTGACCAAAGCATCCTAATGTGGTGTATGACTGTATATGCCATATATATCACAAACATAATTATATATGCATACAATGATTATATAAGCTTGGAAAGAAATCTAAGGGGAAACTATCACATCGGTTACCTATGTAAATTAGAATGGAAAGTGAGACTATGACTTTTTTTTGTACTTTTTAATATTTGTTCAAGGCCATGTGTATTACTATCAAAATCTCAACAGGTATTGCTTTTGAAATTTTCCAAGGCATCACTTTACACAAAGGGAAGTAAAATCACAGCAAATAATTTCAGGCAATCTGGTCCTAACAGTTTAATTTCACTTTCATCTACACTCCTTTCGCAGTCCCATTACCCCTTTTTTATCTTCAGCATCTCTAAATCCCAACGATTTCTCCAATCAATCCTGCTTTACCATCCAAATTCATGGTCACAATTGTCCATAAATATATATCTCCATATGAAAATTAATCTTTAAAGGTAGAGATTCTTTTGTATCTATAATCTCCCCCAAAATGTCCCATTGGAAGTACTTAATACACTTGCTAAATTTAACATAAATTGACTGACATGCTTATTAAACATACTTTCAAAATCTGTATTGGTTCATATTTTTTAACTGGAAGCTCTAAGGTTAGATAGAACCATTTTTAAAAACACGATGAAGCCAGGTGTGGTGGCACACACCTATAATCCCAGCTACTCAGAAAGGCTGGCAGGATTTCCAATTTTGAGTCCAGCCTGGGCAGCTTAGTGGGACAATATCAAAATTAAAAAGGGGATAAGGATGTTGCTCAGTGATGAAGTGCTTGTTTGAGGTCCAGAGTTCTATCCCCACAAATAAACAATAATTTTTCTTTCCTCCTTTCCAGAACATCCCATCTGGAGTATTTCCTGGATTATACCAGAAAACATACTAACAGAGAAGAAATGTTTTCTTTTAAGAAAATTGTGGACTAGTCAAGTAAAACAATATGGCTCAAAGTCTGACTCCACTACATGCTAGCCTTTGTTAAGTCTACAAGCAACTACCAGAAAGAGGTGATGAATGTGACACCATAGAAGTTCTGCCCCTTTCTTTCTTCCTCTACTAGATTTGTCCTTTCCAACTCCAATATATTCTGAGCATCTTTCCCCAAGTCAAAACTAAAGAGTCAGAAAAATTCAGTTGCACTCTATATATCCCTGTGTGACTGAAGGGCACTACTTAGTTATAAAAAGATCTACTTGTCCCTATTGATCTTATACCTTGTTTTATTCAGATCTATGGTCTCCCAATGTTTTGCTATTATTTTATCAATGACTGTACTTATAGGGTCTTTTCTCTCCCATGAAGTAGAAAAGTGACCAAAAATATCTATCTATTCTATCATACAAGTAGTTCTGGTTTTATCTATTTAATTATTCTTAAACCAATTCCCTGATACTTTGTATTCACATAATTTAGTGCCTGGAAGTGAAGGGAATCTCTTCTACTGGACCTCTTATAAGCAAGTAAAGCTCTTTTCCACAAGTCCTCAGAAAAAGTCTCCTACAGACTCATTAGCCTAAGTACCATAAACTTCCTAGTCTTAACGATCTTGCAAAAGATCTTGCCCTGATTGAATCAAAGAGTTCCTTAAAGGAACATGGATTAGTGGTTAAGTGACCCTGGTTGAATTCCTGGTACCTTAAAAAAAAAAAAAAAAAATCAGGATAGATGATCTGTGTCACACTACCCTTACTCTTGGGGTCAAGGAATTATAACATTACTGGAAAAGTGCTCACAATTATTCACATTTCTTTCTTCATCTATTAAACACACTTGACATGTTCAAAAGAAGACTTTTTAATATTAAAACAAGAAACAATCTAAATGTCTTTCAGAAGAGTGACAAAGGCGTAATTTTACCACTACCAGCTTTCAAAATCAAACAACAAAAGGCAATTCCAAAGCTAGAACTCTGGTATCCTTAAGAAATAGTTAATGTACTTTCCCGAACCACACTGCACAGAGTTGACATAAATCTATAGGCTTTATTTTTGAGATAGGAAAAATAAATTTACTCATTTTAAATGCAAAGAAAAATATTCTAAATGCTGATGTGAATATGAAGGCAGTAAAACTAGAGCTTTATATATTACAGAGTAAAGCTCCTATGTTCTCCTTTTCAGACCAATAAATACAGATTAAATGTAAAGCCGCATTATCATCTTGTGGCACAGACTCTAAATGTTTAAAAACCAAAACAAAGTAGTCAAATATTCAAATAGCCCTTACATTTAGATAATTCAACTTTATACAGGACAAAATTTCATATGTAACTCAAGAAATTGAAATGCAAAATATTATTCAAGAAACTGTTAGCTTATGTTGATCTATTTCTATTATAGCTTATTACCAGTGGGAGGGACTGGCAGTTAATATATGGAAATAAGTAGGAGGGCTAAATTTTAAGTCAATTTAGGAAGTAAAATAGAAAATTCTACAAAGTACCTCACTTATAGAAGACAAAAACAGATTGAAAATCTGAAATAAATAAGAGAACAAATCAGAGATCAAATAGACCCCAAAATGTTATCAGATGTATAAATACTTAACCAAAATACCAACATAATTCTACCTCATCGCATAAATTCTTAGAGAAAGTATTCTTTTATGTCCACTAATGCATGATAAGAAACTGGCAATCAGACAAGAAAAAAGTAACAACAGGTAAGTGTCAATCTTTACCAATTTATTTTATACAAAACAGTAGCAATGTAGAATATGGGAATTATCTTCTGCTGCCACACACGCCAAGTTGTGAACATTCCAAGCCAATGTATACAGTTTAGAGGGAAAGGCTAAACAATAGCATCAATCATGCTACTGAACATAGGAATCTTTTCTTTAAAAAGATTAAAAATTAGATAGCAATGTCTTCTTAATATTGCTCTCATCATTGAAGACTAAAAAATAAAAAGTGACTTTATAAGTTTTTTAAAAAAAGAGGGAAAAGGAGAAACCAAGAGGCTGCTACAACACTGCCATATAGTCAAACCATCATACTTCAATATTTGCATACTTGATAGCAGCATTATTTTTACTGAACCGTGTGCAACTACATGTAGAAACACATCAAAGCAAAATACCATGGCAGTTATCAAGATCTGAAAGAAAACAAACAAAAATATAACTCTAGATGAATAAGCTATAAGATGAACATTTTTGGAGAATGAATCAATATCTACATTCTTGGACTGTTCCATTCTGCCCCAATAAAAGTGTCAACTTAACTGTCAACTGTGCATTTTTGGAGGATTTGAGATTTTCCAGTTCTTATTATACTGCATGCTTGAAACGAAGGGGGTAATAATAAATCCTTCTACACAATGGACTTTAAGTAGACAGCTGAAAATAAATTTACTACTTGTAAACACACACCAAAAAAACAAACAAAAAAAAAACAACAAAAAAAAAGATTTTTTTTTTGTATCTTCAATCAGAGCTTCCAAAAGCACATTATCTTCGATATCGACCTCTCTCCCCTCGGTCTCTGTCCCGATCACATAATCGCTCTCTTTCTCTTTCTCTATCACGTCCTCTATCTCGCTCTCTGTCTCTTCTGTTATCTCTAGGGCGATCTCGTTCTCGCTCCCGGTCTCTTTCACGGGGTCTACTTCTCCGACCACTGACAACAGCTTGTGTGCGACGAAGGAAATCATCCACTCTCATATCATAATCATGCTAAAAAGGGAAGAAAAGAAAGAAATGGGATAAACATACCAAAATATCTGAACAACACTTATTAAGTCTGGTAGAGAGGAAGATTTCAGAAAACTATAATAATTAATTCACAGAAGATATATTTTGACTGTTCAGAGAAAAAGAATTTTGATGGCTCACTAATTAAGACATTTACCACAGATAACTCAAGCCTCATCATTCAATTTCCTTGTATTCAAGTTTAATGATTCTTCCATCTAATCCCTTTAAAGAGATTTAGACCAAAGTAAACACCTGGTCATGACAATCAACTATCATATTTTCCCATTATGCGAAACACTGTCAATGTTTTTGATGCAAGACTAATACTTTTTACCTTCCTTCAACTCCACAAAATACAGCAAACTCTGCCCTCTTGAGGTGAAACTAAGAAGTCTTATGCTCCAGATTTTTGTTAAAGTATATTGCTAATGACAATTTACACATAAAATTTTTAACAAATAATTTATGGAATTTAATGAACTGTAAGAAAATAAGCACTCAGTAAGACTGAAGTCTTGTCTCACACAGAGCTAAAAATGTACTTAAGGATGAAATGAATAAGGAAGGGTAAGGTGAACAACTAAGTGAAAGGGAAAGCTGTGGTTGCTTTTAAAAGCTTAAACCTTGCTCTAGTTTTAGCTTTCTACTCTCATTTCTCAGCTCACCTTTAGTTACTGAATTATGTTTTGTTTTAAAAACAGCTTAAATATATAGAACATAAGATTCAAAACACAATCCCACAGCATATGTATTCTATGCTTATAACATCATATATTCCTTTCATATGTAAGGAATTTATAAGCATAGAATATACACACACACAAATTAGAAAACCTACTACAATAAAATTCCATGAAACAGAACTTGTTAAAAAGGTCAACTGTATTTCAGTAAAAGAATAGGAAAGACTTCTTGCTTTAAAAATTAGGCTATCACTTAAAAAAGGCACTTTTTAAAACACCACAACCCATCTAGTAAACTAGAATTTCATCCAACACAGGCTATGTTTTTTTGTGTGACTAACTAAAAAAAGTCTACCAGTTTCAGGTCCATTTATTAGAATTCTCAAATTGACTTATATCATGTTAAAGAATACTAGTTAAGATTTTATTTTGAATGATTACTATTCTTATGAGAATAAGAAATAACAATACATGTCTCAAAAGATTGCCCAGGAATCTATTATCCTGGCCAACTAGAATTCTTAGTGGGAAGATAAGAGATACTTGGCCCCTGTACAAACTCCTCATCCTAACAAGACTTTTTATTGGGGGGAGGGGGATTTTGAGGAAGACACTGTTTTTGTTCTTTGTAAATAAGTATCAAACTTACAAGTATATGAATTACACTTCTAGCAAGTACCAGAAGACAATTTCCACTTTTTAAAAAATAAAGAACTGGGATCCTAATTAGAATCAGATGTATTCCATGTCTGTATAAACATGTCAAAATGTACTCTACTGTCATATGTAACTAAAAAGAACAAATTTAAAAATTTTTTTAAAAAATCTAATTCTAAAAACAGAAAAATAAATTTAAATAAGCCTGCTATACAATAAAAACCTGGAAACCTCAAAAGTAGAAATTATCTTTCATTTATTCTGAAGTGATTAAAAAAATACCTTTTATATATCAAGTACCAATTTATATAATTATTAGAACCAATTACTAAAGGGAGTTATTCTCTATTTATTAGCATCTCATTGCTATTTCCTAATATCATAAGAACCAGATGCAAAGGAGATTAAACATACCTGGTTATTAATCCAAATAAAATTTGTTAAAAATTTATATAACAGATAATGAGATTATCTGTTAACATAAACCATCAATACTATAAAAATTGAGACAGAACATACAAAAAACTTAGAAATACCTAGTAGTAATATTAATTACATAGTTACATTGAAGATTTTAGTACAGAAAGAAAATATCCTAGGTATTATTTATCTTTGATAGATTATCTAATTTGAGCTGTATTTAATTTGATTAACAAAAAGAAATATCTGTCTAAATAATCCAAAGGCTTGATCAGCCATTTTTAAAGCTCATATATTAAACACAATATGGTATCCCCATATTTAAATTACCTACAGAATTCTAAGTAGTTCCCTCACACCTTTGCATTCTCATGCACTTACTACTCGTTTATCTCTGTATCTTGCTTCATGCGGTACTGGATGATGTCCTGAGTAAGGGGGATGGGCTTGAGGAGGTGGAGCATGGTGCTGATAGTAAGGATGGTGTGGAGGCTGTTCCATTCCCGGATAGGGGGGCTAAAAAAGAAAACCGCTTCCATAAGATTCTGCCAAGTACCCTTGAATATAAGCCATTGTTAGAATTATCCTACCCAAACCACCAATCCCAAATAATTTAATCTTCTGTACTAGCCATTAAGGTTCTTCAAAATCTCCATTTGTTGAAAACAAAGTATTTGTGATAGTCTCTCTAATCACACATTTTTAAAGATCCAACATATTTATACTTTTTAACTTATATCATTTACATTCTAATAGAAATAGCAAACATGGTATTTACTGAGAGCCAGGTAGTATCTTAAAGCACTTTAAATATCATTCATTTAATTGTCACTGAAAAACCCATGAGGCACAAATTCTTAGTTTATAAGATGGGGAAAAAAATGAGGCACCAAGTAACCTGCCTACAGTCACAGTGCTAGTAGTTAAGGGGCACCGCAGTTATACAACATCAAGCATCCTGGTACTAAAATCACTGATCATCACTTGGTAATATTGTTCATCATAGTATTTTTGGTGTCGCCAGTCCTGTTTGAGTCACTCAATTTTCAAAAGAATTTCAAATGTTAACTGTTTTTCTTTGTGAGCAGGGTAATGAGTAGACTCTCCATCTGAACACTTGCTTTCTGAGCATTCTCCAGATCATCATTAAGAGCCCCATCCATCATCACCTGCTTAAGTACTATGCACACATTTATTCTCAAGAAATAAAATAAATCCAGAAAATAATGAACCTTTGAATGCCATTACAAAATGAATAAAGTACAGAAGTTACTTTCATAGTATCAAGCTCATATATTAAATATTTTAATTTTACATTTTCATAGACCCCAAAGGAAAGAAATCTCATAATTATCATGATCCACATATCTGTATATGTAGTAAAAAATTCTGTATCTTAAGTGGAACAAAAATCAGATGAAGAGGTCACATAATATAACACTTAAAATAAGAAACAAAAGCCACTTAAAGTACCAAGTTTTCCTTTCTTGAAAATTAACACTTCAGTTAACCCTTATATCTTAAAATAAACTCTAAGAAGAATATCCAGTTTTCCTAAAGAAAGGAAATGATTAAAAATCAGTAATTATCAGGATTTAATCAATCTTACTTTAAACAGAAAACTAAATTTATATCAGACACTATACTAAATTTTAGATATCTCTGGCAAATTTTTCTTCTCAACAATCCTATGAGACTGATACTATTCAGTAAATGTTAAGCTATAAATGAACAGGCATAATGTCCATTTCATTCACCATTGTATACCTAAAGAAAGCTCTGCCATGTACAGAGTATTAAATATGTTTGATGAGCCAAAAAATTTTTTTAATTTTACAGATGAGAAAGAGATACATTATGAAACTTGTTCAAGGTCAGAGTTAGAGAAAAGAATATATCTGAACGTAGGCAGAGTTTACACTAACCATAATACCCTATTATTATACATCTCAATTATGCTTAGACTGTTAACACAAATCAATGTACTCATTAGTCTATAGCTTTACAAACAGCATGCAATTTACTTATTAGCTAAAGTTTGTATTAAGTCTCTTAATAGATAACTATAACCATCATGTTACAAGTAAACACTCAAAGCATTAGGAACTGTAAATTAAATTCATTGAAAAAAAAAAAAGGAATACAAACCATTCCTTGCCATGGTGGTGGTGGTCCCATGTTATGAAATTCCCTCACATAATCATTGTAGGACTAAAATAAAACATGATAATGTCAATAATGAATAAAAATCATCCCAGGACTACAAAACAAACCAGACCCTGGTTTTATCTACATTAAATATATAAAAGGTAATGCTTACCCCATTTAAAAACACATCTCGGCGAACTCCTGAAAATCGTCTGTTGGGAATAAGATTTGTGAAACTAAATTCAGGTAATTCATAAACTAGTTCCAAGAATGTAATTCAAAGCTAAGGAAGAGTGAACCCAACTTACCTGTCTACTTCCTGGTATCGTGGATCCTTTAAATACCCTGTTCAAACATCAAGCATTTTAGTAAATCAAATTTATATATTTTTATTATGGCACTATAATTAAGCCTTCCTTACCAATTGTTTTAATTCTTTCCATAAAATATGTACTTTAAGTGATACTATTATTATTTATTCCATTTTCAAAATTTCTTCTTAGATAACATGATAATCTAGGCAGTACCTAACTTAATGATATCACAGAATTGTAAACTAGTGGAGGGGTTTTCATGTACATCTTCTACATTCATGGCCCAAATCCTGCTATAGAGAAAATTTCTTCATTGTGTACCACAGGAAAGGTAAAGAGAAGAGGAACTATCTTGAGGAAACTGTAACAGGATTTTTCTTAAAGCAAATGTTTACCTTTCATATTGAATACATACAAGTCTTGCTAAGTAAACCACAGATATGTCTTAAAAAATGGGAACTCAAAAGGGGAGGGAAACAAATTGCAAAAGTTGCAAAAATGTATATATTTTAAATGAAAAAAACATGGTAGTAAGAGAAAGAAACAGCCTTTTTCCCAGCTTCTTTTAGTAAGAAGCCAGCAAACTGAAGCTTATAAAATATTGGAGTGGCCATGTTAATGGGAAAAAATTACTTGCACTACTGCAACACACGACCCCATTTTAGGAAAGAATAAGGCTTGTATCAAAAGCCACTTGTTATAGAAGAGTACTATATTGCTAACACCAAGTCCCAAATTGCTAGTTTTAAAAATGTACCACTGTGTTCTAAATATGATATCCTTTGTTGAATAAAAATTCTTTTATAAAAATTCCAGTGAAGAATAGACTAACTGAAAGCTGCATTTAGATTACAGACCAAGTATTTTCCATTATTCTGCAAAATCATGAAGTGTTTTTATTTAAAAAAAATAAAATATAACTTCAGTTTCCGATTAAAGCTATATAATACATAAAACACTAAGTATCACAGAAACAAAAAACATAATAAAGTATACAGTCACTATTTTACCCTAACTACATTTAAATCTTGAACTTGTGTGCAGATATATTTCCATTTTTGCAAAATTAGCAATTTTGGATAATTAAGAGATTATGATGACTCACACTGGAATAGATTAAACCATCTTTGAGAAATATTTCCTAATGTTTAAGTAGTCATGTCTTAAATTTTCTTCATTTTTAAAACTACAGGATTATGACAGAAATTTTTGTTTTGTTTTGTTTTAATAATTTAAGTCAAATATCTGCAGGATTATAAAATATTAACCTGGTCTCTGGTGAAACTCAGGGGGATAGTCAATCCTTGGTTTCTTTCTGCTGTTATGAATATCATAATCTTCTGGTCGACGCCTACACAAATTAGACACATTAGAAATTAAACCAAAAACTTCTGGGAGAACAAACAGCAAAGCAAGAGTTTTTGATAGAGATAAATACAAAGAATAGCCCATTACTTCCTTTAAATAACATTAATTTTTAGCAATCAGATTATCTTAAAAATTCTTAATTTTAATTTCAAATTATGTCCTATAAACCAAACCTTGAAAGTACCACTGGAAGTAGGTATTCTCTGCAATATCATGCTATGATGAGACAGCCACAGAGTAATCTGATCAAAACATGTAAATCATATTTTAGATGTCTAATCAAATATATCCAGATTAACAATAAAAACACTTTCCCAAATAAAGCCACCATTCAGGTGAAAAAGAAAGGTGGGTGGGTGGGAGAAGTATACCATCATTATACAACAGGTAATTCTAAGATCTATATATTTAAGTTATTAATGTCACATTAGTTTAAGTCTAAACAAAATTAAAAACTGCATAAATATTTTCCCTCTGCCTTGCACAAAATTACACTTTTCATATGATCATACAGAAAGTTTGATATTTAGAAAGAGCTACTGTACAGGAAAGTTTTAAATAAAATTTAGTATTTTGAAAAACTAATTTCTTAATATTTCTTAATAGCATTTATTCTATATTTAATAACATTAAGAAATTAAGGAAATTTTTTTTCCAGAAACAATATAAATTCGCAAGTAATGCTCATGAGCTTTAACAGAATTCATAGAACTAGTTCAAAGTATATTCTTTATAAGGTGAAATTGTACTGTTTGCAGAGGGTTGCTCTTTATTGTCTTTCATAAATCTTAATGGCTAATGTAACATAATAAAATACAC
Source organism: Spermophilus dauricus (assembly GCA_002406435.1). Taxonomy (NCBI): domain Eukaryota; kingdom Metazoa; phylum Chordata; class Mammalia; order Rodentia; family Sciuridae; genus Spermophilus; species Spermophilus dauricus. The sequence goes on from KZ294559.1 coordinate 43,788, forward strand.
TGCGATTTATTTGGCATTAATAAAGAGCTAAACAAAATTTTTAAAAATCCAGAATATCTAGTAAATTTGTCTTTTTAACATTAATGTCAAATAAAAATTGTAGTAACCTAGCATCACTAGTTTTTCAGCTATTTCTCTGAATACTGACTGCTTTTATTAACGTTTGCAACACAAGTTCACTTAAACTTCAGTTAAGTGCAATATCCCCAACCTCCCCCAACAGAATAAAAACAGTTGAATCTACAATAAATACTATGAAAATTAAAAGCTGGTTTAAAAAATAAACATACCGCTTTCTTGTAGTTTGGGGAGTGCATTTACGACCGGTATAAAACATGATAGTAACAGTTCATATAGTAGTCCAACTACTGACTTTAAGCTGTAAGCCACATACATAAATGGAGGCCCTGGCAGGCTTGAGAAGGTGTAGTGGTGTAATAAGTATAGTTTGCAGTCCATTGCAAAACTGAGGTAAAAACTTCACTTGTATAAATTGTATTGCACAGGAAACCTCTTAGCTTAAACTTCAAAAGACATCTTGGTGCTCAGTCCTTTTAGGCCAAAAGTAAGGGGCTCTGCCAGGTTTCCTCCTACCTACTCGACAGTGTCCTTTTTAAGCTCAAAGAAATGGGGCTCTTGTTGTATTATCTGTACCTACCGCAGGATGTTTCCACCAAAAGGAAACTTAACCAAAGGTTTCATCCCATCAACCACATATCCAATAGTCTTTAGCAGAATATTTTAGATTTAGCTGTATGCAAATCTATACAGGGGAAGGTGTTGGGTAGAAGGGCTTAAATCAGTCCTTTGCAAAGACTTCTCTCCAATTCTGTAACAAGTTAAACCCCCTTTTCCTGGAAAATGCTGTTAAGTTCATAAAGTAGTGATCAATAACCATGGCGATCCTCTAAAAAACACTTTTAGTCCACCGGTACTGCCAGCATCTGGAAAAGTTGTAAACAGACACAGCAACAGCCCTTCGTTTTGGTTTGTTGCCGGGTCTCCCAGGGCCACTTGATTCCCTTTGGAAAGAACCTATTGTTTTCAGAAGCTCAGCAAGATGTATGATTTCACTGGGTACATGTTACAGAATATTTGGCAATGGGGTTAACACATCACGGTGACAAAATTTCAAACAGTCCCAATAATGCTCTTCTTGAATATCAAAATAACTTAAAAATATTTTATCCTCTAAATGAGGCGTCATCTTCTGAAAAAATATTAGTGATCCTTTATAAAAGTCCCATATCTGATAAGGATTATCCAGAGACACACCTGAAAGAAAAGGCTTTTTACAAAATATTAACAATTTTTGCAAATAAAGACTTCCGCCTCTTCCTCCTTTCTAGCCTGTTCTTAGCAACAAATGCCTACCTCATTTCACTTGTGTACTGTGTTATCAGAGTACTAACTAATCTAAACTGGTTATCACTCTTTAGCAAATAATTTTTTTCTGCATAAGGTAAGATCCCCATTTTCCTCTTGAAAAATGACTGAGACCAAGGTGACCATGTGAAATCCTCAATGAAGCCACAAACTAGTCCATGCAGCTTGATTTGAGGATTTTCTCTTTCTTCTTTACCGCAGGAAAAACTTTTGACGAATCATATTCCTCCATCATGTTATCCTGATACATGTGCCTATTATCAGTCCAAAGAACGTTTCTAACCTTCCCACATCCCGGACTGGTTCTCGACGGGATGGACGTCCTCTTGATCTGGGCTGAGAATGCATTCTTCTCTTGTGACGCATTTTATGAATGACCTGATACAAGTCAATACTTTCATCGGGGGGAAATAGAAGACAAAGCTGGGTTCCACATTCAAGTTCAATTTCCTGGAATAGGAAAGTAGCAATTTTTAAGACAAAAACAGGAGAACCCTTTTTAAGACTTGCATTTTCCTGATGTATAAGAACAAAACTTGACTTGGAGGATTCCTTCCCAAGGCTGACGATAATGAGATTCCAGTAAAATTTCAAAAAGTATTACACAAAAGATTCAGAAAACCTTCTCAAGGTATTTCATGAAGGGTAAATTAAAAGTATAGAATCTTCACAGTAAAATACACAAATGCTACTGCTTAACTCTTTTAACAATCATCCTCTAAAATTAAAGGAATATTTCTTTGTGTAAAATACAAATACATCAGGACAAAGCCATCAATCTTAATACAGTAAAGAAAAAATACATGTTAGTGTGTGTGTGCCAACAACTTTGATAATTATGCACTGAAATACATCAGAATAATTATAAAGGCAGACAAACTTACAGGCTTTTAAAAAGTCAATGCTATTTTCAATTAATATACTGAAATAGACTAACCACAAAGCAGATTTAATCATAACTTCAAAACTTTAGTCTTAGTTTCAATTACCAACATTTTCATTTCTGAGGATGAAACATTCAGTATCATCTGTGAAAACTACGAGGATGTCAAAGGTTTGTTTAGAAATCACTATTTACATCACTACATACTCTTTTAGACTTTAACATCTGAGTGTGTGTCTTTGCAGAAGCCTACTCTCTATTCAAAAAACATCAGCAAAGATGTTAAATGGTCATTCTAAAATGTGTTATACAAGTATGGAATTTGTTTAAAAAACGACAATATTATGAAAAAAAATTAAAAACATGCCACATCAATCATTTTCCTTTTAATTTTATCAATGAAAGTACTACATAAAGATACCTATATTTCAACATAGATGTCTTCTTAGTTAAAAATCATCATAAACTCCAAATAAGATTTCTCCTTAATTTTTTATAGTTCATTTCTTTCAGAAATGGTTTTAAAATATCCTTCAATCAAGATTTCTAAAGCAGTTGGTTAAATTTATGTTTTTAAAGAATTAATCAAAACAACAAACCTGTCCATCGCGTCCTATCTTTACTGGCTTATGTTCATTCCAAGGATTGGTGAGATGAGCCGACTTAGTAAAGGGTAATTCACGCCTAAATACAAAATAATATCAATTACTTTCTTTTGTGTAATCTAGTAAGGACCTTACACTACTACAGTAGTGAATCCCTATTTTAACTGTGACTTAAATGTGACTGAAATTTTTAAAAATCACAGCAGTTCTGCATATCCCCGACAAAGAGCCCCAGGGACAGCCCCTTCTTCTACATTCTCCAGTTTCCTCAAAAAACAAAAACAAATAGATTTTCCTTGCCTTTCTTTTTTTTTTTTTTTTTTTTTTTTTTTTTTTTGATACTGGGGATTAAACTCAAGGTGCTTTGCCACTGAACTACAACTCCAGCATGCCCCCTCTTTTTTTAAATTTTCAGACAGGGTCTTATTAAGTTTCTAAGGCTGGTCTCAAACTCGTGATCCTTCTGCTTCAGAAACCTCAGTCACTGGGATTACAAGTGTGTGCCCACCATGTCCTGCTACTCCTTTACCTAAATGAGATTAAAGCCTAATAACCCTGGTAAACTGAAAATATCTCAAATCAAAAATACATTCAATACTCCCGGTCTACCAAATATAGCTTAGCAATGAATATGTTGTAGAGTATTGGTTGTTTACCCTTACAATGGCACCACTGGCTGGCAGCTCACCAACCTATCTAACATAACAAAAGAGTACTGAATATCACTAGACTGGGAAGAGATCAAAATCAAACTTGAAGTATGGTTCCCACTGAATGATTATCATTTTACAGAACTGTATCAAAAAATTCAAGCTACCGTAAGTCAAGGACCATTTGTAGAGTGTTTAAGAGCATGGGCTTAATTAAGAACCAAGACAATTTAGAGTTTAAATCCCAGCTCTCTGTCAACAGCCTGAGCTTCTTCATTTTACAAACAAGGATATAACTATTTGTATTATTGTTGCTTATGTAGTTTGCAAATGAAATGACATATAAAACAGTTAATATATCCCTTGTATATTCAAACACTTGTACTTAATAACTAACATGAAATTGAACTTTAACCTGGCTTTAATATCAAATGAAATACAAATTTCCCTCTCCTTAGTTCAGGGTTTCAGGACTAAGATGTCCTCCCTCATTAATAAGGCAGTATTCACAACTCAGAGAACGGTTTTTGAGTTGTTCTACAAATTATTTATGAAGTTTCATATGCTACATTTGTACTTATTATGTTGTTGACTTAAAACTAAATGGCATTACCTATTTAAACACTAATAAGTTGGGGATTTAAGCTCTCTCCATCACAGGAAGGTCCAAGGCTAAATAAAATAAGCCAATCCCAAAAAAACCAAAGGATGAATGTTCTCTCTGATATGTGAATGCTGACACAAAATAAGGGGAGTGGAAGGGGGAAATAGAAGTTCACTTGGATAAGAAAAAGGGGAAGAAAGAGAAGGAAATGGTAATGGAAATGGGAAAGACAGTAGAATGAGTCAGACAAAATTTTCCTATGTTAATATATGAGTACATGATCAGTGAATCGCCATATCATGTATAACCTCAAGGATGGAACCCTAATTAGAATAAGTTATATTCCATGTATGTATTTGTTAAATTACACTGTCATGTATATCTAAAAAGAACAAATTTTTTAAAAGTATAATTTAGTATTTTCATAGCTCTTTTTCAACCTAGCACAATGCTAAACACAAAGATGACACATAATAAGCACTTGTTATTTGCCAATTAAAAAAAATCAGTTGATAAAGGTTTTACTCATGCATAAACAAACATCAAATTAATGAACTTTTCACTCTACCTACAATACAAACAAAACTGCTCAACAAAAAAGCATACAAAGATGAATAATATAAATAGCAGATAATTCTCCCCAACCTTTATTCCAGGTAGAAAGACTATCTTTAATAACACATCAAAAGATCAAAACATCCAGAGGCAGAGCTCCATATTTATTTGTATTTTGTCCTACTATTTTTTTTTTTTAGATTTTTCTTCTAAACTACCTACCAATTTAAAACAATTACAAGAAAAAAATAAATGAAAACCTACAGTCAACAAAATATAGGAAGGTTACAGATTATTACTCAATGAAATTCTCAATTATTAGCAACAAAATGCCCAAGATCCAAAATAAAACCATATGTCAACCCAGATGCATCATTTGGGGTCAAGATTCTTTGGTGTCATTGGCTCTAACTAGATTCATTTTGCTCATTGTTTGGACAAATTAGTTTAAATCTCAGCCAGTTTATCAATGAAAACGGCAAACCCTTATTTTGAGCTAAATCCAGGCAGCAACTGGAAGTTGGTCATTATTTATGCCTTTCTTATCTGGTCTGAAATTTATTCTGTGACTAGTACCTAAGCCATCAGGAATTTAACACATATCGAAGGTAGTGGTCCTCAGTACTACATTTTATAATCAGAGACTACTGATGCAAGTAGTCCCTGAACTACACCCCCAAAAAACTTGAGTTATGATTAAATCCACAAGGCACTTAAATAAAAGTCTAATGATTACCATAACTGAAAAGAAAGAATATTACTAGCAATCACTGTTATTAAAGCAAAGCACTGAGCATTCATACTCATGAAAGTTTAACTCTTTTATTTCTGGGATAATCAAATGTAATTCTCATTTTATATAGAAAACTTAACTTGGAACATTTAAGGTACTTATACCAAGGAAATATCAAGTGCCATCCAAAACTGTTAAGTATTCAAATTACACTTAAAAGAACTTAAGATTAAAAAATTAAAATCAAAGTCTTATTTACAATGTCATTTCTTGACAAACCTATAATTTATTATTAAACAGTTAAGAGCCCAAAGCTTTTCTACCCAAAATTTTACATACAATATTAGTGCAATGAACTATTTGGGCCTATCTTTATGTTTTCTGTTGCCCTATGTGTTTCAAACTAGTAAAATAGCCAATAAGTTAAGGAAGAAAGATTAAATTGTTAATAAATGAAAAGCATCTTCAAAAACTAAGAAATAAATATTTCCTCAGCAATGAGAAAATAAAGGTTAATAAAAGTAACATTCAAACAAAACCTGTTCCAATCTATCTAAAAATGAATAATCATTTTTGACTCTTTCAGCTTAGCAATGAATATGTCAAGAAAGCACTATCTCCAAATATTTTACAATATCACCAACATTTCCTTTGGCTTTATAATTTCTCTCACATACATACAAAAATAATAATAATAAAATATCTCTCTGCTAAAGAATCATCACTAACTCGTTTCCCCTGAAAATTGTCACATACTTTAGGATTACAAATCTAATTTCTAACAAATTATATATATATAAAAACCCAGGGAGGCAGTAGAGTACAGGGATATTGGCAAGTCTCATTTTTTATGTTTTATCTTTCTATGTTGGTAAATGAACAATTGTTTCCATAATAATATTATATTTAAGAAATAAATCACAAACTTAACCAATTTCCTATTTATGAAAATTTAGATGACTTTAATATTTTTACATAGAAAATAAGATGGGATAAGTATTCTTTTGCATAAAGCTTTTGGCTATTCAACAATCACCCTCACACTATTTCTATTCTATCATTACCCATGTATCTTCATCATTCTTCACTATACATAGCTGAGGATGGTCCATACTACTTTTCATCTCTATCCTTTGTTCTTCTTGTCTACCTCCCATACACATAAAAAGGTCCCTATCCAACTTCTACATTTCCCCCACTATTGTTTCCATGCTCATGCTGCTTTCCTGATATAAATAGCAATTTTTTCTCTTATTTCTTAATCAATTATTCCACTGTGTTTAATATCCAGGACCCTAGGTCAACTTATAACAAAGAATTCATATAGTGCTTTGTAGATATTTAAAACCAATTTTACAGGTAATAAGATTTGTGCATGCCATGAAAAGCTGGATTACATAATTAGCTATTTATGTGCAAAATAATGGTAAATAACTCAGTGTTCAAATAAGCCTGATTTTTTCTCATAAATAGTTAAGCCTTACTTAATCCTGTTTCAAAAATATTTATTTTAGTAATTAAAAACTAAACAAGACATGGAAAGTTCTACCCACAAAAACCACCAACTAATCATAACTAAATCAGTCATCTCCAAAATTATTAGCCAAGTCAGAGTAATTATTTTTCCCATTCCACAATGACATGTGCATTAAGTTTACAAAAACATGCCAACAAACTAAGCAACTGAAATACACAAAACTCTTCAATAAATAAATCTTTGCATTCGATATTAGACAATAAAGGCAGTGAGGTAGTCAAGCAAGTTGTTTTTAATTTTTTAACACTTCTAAAATTCATGGATTCTTATCAATCTAGGAAAGACACAAAAAAAAGGGGGTGGAGGAAGAATAAAAGATTAAATGAAATTACTATTGAATTTTAACATTCCCAACTGGTAGCTCATTCAAAACAATGGCAACTCTAATTATGTACACTAAATGATAAAATTTACCTGCAAATCCAGTCAATTTTAAAGACACCTCCCAGCCCAAGATCCAAAATAAAACCATATGTCAACCCAGATGCATCATTTGGGGTCAAGCCTGCTGGAAGTACCCAGTGTATAGGAGATCCTCCGTGATGTGATTCTGAAGAAAGTCTTGCAAACCCTAAGGGAATCATATCACAAAATAATATGAAGATGCTAATACAATTAATGTTTCTTTATGTCCAAATTATTTTTATTCTTACCTTGAAACTTTCCACTTTCTCTGACAGAAAATATTAAAATAACACTCCTCGCAGATCTGAATGCAAGATTTAATTTTTTCTCATTTACAGGGAGCGTAGACCATACACCCTACAAAAACAATGTAAAGACCACAAATTAATAGTAAATCCAGTTAGTTACAAAAGAGCAAGGTTACTGATTTCAATATGTTTTAAACTCAACACTATATTAAATAAAGAATTACTCACTAGCTGTCAAAATAATGTAGGAATAGATCATGAGAAACTCAGAAAAAATATGGATAAAACTACCAACTTTACAAAATCATTAAAGGAACTAGTAGATTTGGGGGGCAAATTTTATAGGCTGGGAGTCTATATAATAAAACGTCACACAAAATTACTTTAAAATCATAACCATTTACTATAGTAAAATACATGATACTTTAAGGTTAATCACAACTTGTATGTTTGTCTTTCTGAAATTATGTACCTAAACTAAATAATTTCAAATTATTATCAATAAAACCATATGATGAAATTCTGTCAAAAATTCTCATATTTTTCAAGTTTTTCTACCTAAGTTCAAATTTTTATGTATCAAAAGACTGAAGCCTATATCTTTACCTAGACCTAAAACAAACTGAATTCTGGAATATTTTAACCAATATTTCTTCATGAAAAATAAAAAGAGATAAAGTAAGGCAAGAGCTAATTCAGCTCACACAAACTACATTTTCTAACTCACACTAAGTGCTTAATTTACTTTACCTTAATTCCACTTACACTGAATAACAGAATACATTATTGCTAGATGGAATATTTGGTGTACTCGCATGTGCTTGCAAAGTTTTACAGGTAACCCTGGACTTCTTTTAGAAACAGAATATTAATACTAATAGAAATTCAGTTAGAAAAATGTTTATAATGTTTTGATGATTAGCTGAACATCTTGTTACTCAATTTGAACTACAAAACATTACAATAGCTGGTGTAACACAAAAATATATTTTTGATTTCTTTAAAAAGATTAGGTTCACAATATCCTATAGGAACCAGGCATATCCGTTTGTGTAAAGTCTTGGGTGGGACTTTAAAGCTAACCCTTTTCTTCTAAATGCAAGTAATTAACTTCTAAGAAATAAAACAAATCTCCATAAAGGAATGTTTTCTTTATAAAGCTCAAGGTATATAACAAAAACATCTACAGAAAACAAAAACTATTAACTGAAGAAACTTTTACAAGTATTAGTACAATATATTAGCAACTGGATATAGAAATAAAAATTGTCCGTTAAGAGTATGAATTATACAGTCCCTCAACCTTGAATATTGTGCCTCCTCAAATCATTACCATTAGTTGCCTAACTAGCAATAAACCAGACCCCAGAGGCAAATGGGCTGTAGATCTTTAAAGCTTTAATGAAAATCACAGTATCTTATTACACTGGAGATAAGTCAAGTCTACCTTTCAATTTAAAAATTTCAGGATTAGGACAGTTTAAGCAGAACTGATGACAATACCTTAGCTTTCGCAAGAGACACATTCTCATGGTTGTTACTCTTTATGAGGAAAAATCTTGCATCCTGAAGTACATATTTGAGTTTACTGGTTTGATCTGGGGGGAGGAGAGGAAGAAAAAAGAAATCCAAATTGATTACCCATAGATGATTATCATACAAAGTGATTTAAACTGTACTAAAATCAGACCTCCAGAACCCAGCTAAACTTTTAAAACTCAACAATCACCCACTCAACTGAAAAGCTCAGCCACAATACATAATACAGCAAAGCTAAGAAAAGACAACCAGCACTGTGCAAGAAGGTAAACCTAATCTAGTGATGTTCCGATATATCAGATCAGTAATTATAGTATAAAAATAGCTATTAAGTTATGATGAAGTTTTTATAAACTTTTTTTTATCAAACACTGATACTAATTCATTAAAGTTGTTAAATGTACATAGAAATAAAAAAAAAATATACACACCCACACACACACACCCCCACACCATCTCACCATGTGTGTCCAAAACTAAAATATCCTTAGTTGTTTGGTAATATGCAGGAACATGGAGCTTTCTATGGACATGAAACATGGACCTTACTAGGAAAGATACTTTTTTCCTAACTCAATATATCGGAACATTACTACATTAAAAACAACTATTAATGGAGAACCAATAAGGCAAAATAATGACTTTATGAAGCATGCAATGAAAACAATTTCAAATTTAAATGATACCTTTTCGGACAGCACGAACGGAAGATGATAATTTCTCATGCTTCTTTTCTGAACCTGTATTTAGCCAAAGTACATTTGTTCAGATTGAGCTTTAATAGAGATAAGACAAAATTTCTACAGTCTTTGTCACATAAAATTCTCATTCAAGACAAATTATTCTTCCTGGCGCACCCACACACACAAAAAAAGTATTTCTCAATGTGTACGAGTGTTTTGTTTTTTTGGGTTGCTTGAAATTTTTTAAAAATATATTTGAACAGTTTCCCACTCAGAAAACTAGTCACTGAATCATCATCTTCCAAGGGAAAAAAAAAAGTGAAAATTCCACTTAAGCAGTAACATAACAGGATTAAAATAAGAAAAAGCTTAATTTCCTCTAAAATTATTACACTGAACATGCCAAAAATCAATACTAATAGACATCAACAAGTTCACACTAAACTACAGCCTCCACACACTTTCTAAAGCAGATTACATTAGAATGGTCAGATATAATCACAGAAGTAAAATAATATTACCTGCATATGACTCTGATGCAGAGCTTCCACTTCTATCAAAAACAATTGGTGATATGCCTCTAGCTCTCTTTCTTTCCTTCTTTTTCTCATCTAAAAAAAAAAAAAAAAAACCAAACAATAGTTTTTAAAATGTCACAATATAAAATGAAAACTAACACAGGTATTCAAACAAGAATGTTATCCTTATATATCTGGTTTTCACAAAGGTCTTACATAATCCCTTCTGTTGCCAATGCTCATTACATTTGTTTCTTCAATGCCGTTCCTTCTCTAACAATTTTCTCCCTGGATTCCTTATTTTCTAATTTAATTTAAAATCATGCTTAAAATCTGTGAGGTTCAGGGTAGTGGGGACAGAACTCAGAGGCATTCATTCCACCACTGAACTACATACAAGCCCCGCCCTCTTTTTTTGAGACAAGGTCTTGCTAAATTCTCCAGGATGGACTTAAACTTGAGATCCTCTTTTCTTGGCCTCCCCAGTTGCTGGGACTACAGAATTAACCACTGCTGCTAGCTATACCTAAAAATCTTAATGAAAGTAATACAATCTATGTATTACTATAGGAAAGGCAGGAATCTTCAGAGTACAAAAAAAGTATGCATAACCCATCCTGTAAGAACAATTTCAAGCTTAATTTGGAACTTTATAAGAAGTCTTAAAATAGAAAGCTCTTATGTTTCTTGCCATTTTAACTATATAATAATAAGCTCCTTCATTCTTCAGTTGGGAGATAAGGGGTATGAAGAAAGAAAATGTACAAACAACTTTTATAAAAACAATGGGAAGCTGAAAAATAATTGTTGATCATCCATACAATATCCTACTATATAGTACCCCACAGCTAACTACTTCAAGCTTTAAATATATATTATCTCCTTTAATCCTCAGGGCAATCTCATGAGTTTCTCTCATTTATACATGAGGAAATCTCTGCTTACTTGACCAGGGTCCAATAGTTCCTGAGCAGCTAAACATTCAGACTCATGGTCTTTTGACTTGGGATTATAAACCCTAAACTCTATTCTTACTGAGCAAAAGCAAAAGATACCTTACTACTATAGTCATAGGTTTAGCTAGCTTAGGGACTTCTTTAAACGATTATATTTTCTCCTTGAATATTTCCTTCCAAGATTCTAAGCATTAGGAATTAGTAAATTTAAGGGTAATATTTCTTATTGACTTTTTAAAAAGAATGCCTTGTGGTCCCAAGTAAAAGAATTTCTTATTGATAATGAAATCCTGCCCAACTGTTTCTATACAATGTTAAATGTGGTAACAAATAAGAAATCTCCAAAGAACTTTCATCTTTTTTGCATCAGTAACTTAAGTTTATAGTCCTGTGCCTCAATTATTACTCTCAGATCAAAAGAACATTCATCTAACAATGCATTATCAACTACTGTGTAGTCTGTAAATTACTAATAATTCTGAGGAAATACAGATAAAGTAACTGGTGTCTAGAAATGTTACAGTAACTACAAGTAAACTATGATCCCTTGTATTTCATTAAAATCTGACATCTAATCAAGGAGTTCCAAATCTATCCTTTATTTTGTTATAAAGAAAAACTATAAGAAAAATAACTGCCTGCATATTTATGTAGTATCTAAAACAGGTTCAGCATAAGGGATTTTCTAATTAGAATTTTCCAATAAGGAAAACAAGAATTCCAGGGTTGCTAGGAATTGAGTACGGGGAGCTTTATGAGTGAGGTACATTTCCAGTCCTTTTTATTTTGAGACGGGGTCTCACTAAGTTACTGAAGATCTTGCTATGTTCTTGAGGCCAGCCTCAAAATTGTAAGCCTACTAGTAGTCTCAGCCACTCAAATTGCTAAGTAACAGGTATACCATGTTCAAGCCAGGTATCTTTTTTAACCAAATTTTAATAGCAATTCATTATAAAAATTATAGACTACCATTCAATTTGAAAAGTATTATCAAACACCTAATATACAACTGGCTTATCTTGAAACTCATTTAAAATTCAAATTATTTCAGATCCTACCCATTTAAAAATAAGTTCACATTATTTGACTTAACCAAAATTCAAGACTAAGAAATAAATATTCCTAACAGAGATGGCAAAAAGAAATTTAGAAAATATTCTCAGCTATGCGAAGTGGTGCATGTCAAAGACTCCAAAAACTAAGGAAGTAGGATCCAAAGTTAGAGGCCACCCTTAATAACTTAGGCAGAATCTGTCTCAAAATAAAAATAAAAGCGGCTGGTGATATATTTCAGTGGGAGATCCCCTAGGTTCAATCACTAGTACAAGCATATGAGCAAGCAACAAGCAAGAAAAGGAAGAAAGAGAAAAATATTCTCTACTTCTGTGGGTGATGGAGAACACACACTTGCCACAATAGGCCATTCATTCATATTACTGATGTATTATTTTATTCCCTATCCATTATAAAATATAAAATATGCATATTCCATTAGTTTGCAAATGCATAATAGGAAGAAAGATTCTGGAAATTTTTACATCAAATCCAATTATTCATCTATTTGGTTAAACTAATTTTTAACCCTTTAAAAATAAGTCTAAACTCTAAAACCTAAAACTCAAATGAATAAAAGCTGAAAACACTTTTAGCTGTCCATCGGCTCTAATATTTGTACCTATCAAGAGCATAACTCACTAACAATGTACTATCAATGGCAAAATTCTACTATAATGAAACTAAATACATTTCAAAAAAGAATTTCTATTATATTCTAATTGTTAGTACCTTTTGCTTATGTAGCAAATCTGATTACACCTGGCATAAGACATTAGGCCATTAGGCCAAAACTATACAGTGCCCAGGGGTCTACAAGTACTCTGACCTTTCTTTCTTACTGTACCCTCTAAATTTCCCTCAAAGAAAGGGTCCCCTCAGCTTAGTGACTGCAACTACCAACCAGACAACATTTCCGTCTCATGGATCAATTAGAAGTAGAGGAAGGATGATACAAAACAGCTTACCCAATCTTTTCACAAAAATTTTATATTCTTTTTTTTCCTCCATCATAAACCTTGACACCTCAGCCCTCTATAGCCCTGTCTCTGTCAACTCAGAGGTACAGAAATGGAAGATGAAGTTTGTGATCCCAAGGAAAAAAGAGGAAGAAATTGTTTGGTTTTGCTGCCGCATAATGGAAATCTAGGATCCATCTACCATGCAAATGTTGTAACACCTTGTGTTGTAACACCTTGTGGGAGGCTTTCATGTAAATATACTTCAAGTACATCAATATTAAAACAAGTTGTTGTCAACTGTATTATTAATCCTAAGAACACTACATTGAAAGCTGAAATAATTCTTCCACATAAACAACTGGATTTGTGCTAATTTATAATAAAACCAGTTTGTAGCTAATTTATAATAAAACCAGTTTGTAGCTGAGAATACCTTTACTGATGATGCAAATCTTATTCAAAATTATTCACATATATTGCTAATACCCAATAATATACAATTAGCAACAATACAACAAAATCACAAAACTATCCTATTCATGTTCCCTATAACCTCAAAAATGCATCCTTTAATTTTAACACATTCAAGAACAAAACCAATCAGTTCCTTAAAAAATTTTTTTTTTAATTTTACATATAAAACAGTGTACCTGATCCATCTGTGCCCGAGCCAGATCTGACAGAACCATCTGTAAAGGAAACAGATTCAGAACCAGAGTCACTGGCCTCACTTCGAGTATCATAATCATTTCCCTCTTCCTTCTGGTCTCTCTCATCCTGTTCATATTCTTCCTCTTCCTCCTCTTCTTCCTCCTCTTCCTCTTCTTCTTCTTCCTCCTCCTCCTCCTCTCCATCTTCATCCACCTCCTCATCTTCCTCCGCATCTTCTTCTACCTCTTCATCTTCCTCTACATCTTCTTCCACTCCTTCCTCTTCATTTTCAGTGTTATTGCCTTGCCCATCAGAAGAACCACTGCTGCCGGTCTCATGGTCGGAGCCATATTCTTCAGAGTTCACTTCTTCCTTAGAAGATTGGCTGGATCGGCTTGGACGTCTATCAACTTCAAGCCCAATTCTCTGATGTTTAAAGAAAAAGGGAATCAGCAGTCACATAACAGATAAAGTCAAGATGAATAAACAGTTCTAAAGCCTCAAAAAGAACTGCTTTCTGTTTTATAATTGCAATAATATTTACTACCTCAGAACCATCCGGTGTAGGAGATTTGCCTCTCCTTTCAGGATCTCTTTTCCGTAGACAAGTTTTTTCAGGTTGACTCTTATAAGGTTCTCTGGAGGTACTGCTCGATAGACGACTTTTCCGGTCAGCATCTAGACGCTTGTTTCTTTCAGATCTTTGATATTCCTCATTTTTATACTCTGTGACCGACTTTCCTTTAGTACTAACTATTCTTTTGTTATTGCTAACAGATGAGCTTAGGGGTTTAGAAACCAATTGTCTTGAATGGACAGAAGGCTTTTGTCGTTTTGTGTCAGTAGATTCCATCCGGTCACTTTTTCTTTTTGACCCTTTAAAATACAATTTTAAAAGACATATAAAAGCATTCCATTAATTTCACCAAAGATTTACAGACTCACAATGTCTTCTGAAATATTTTTACTCTAGAATTAATCTAAAAGAAAACTAATTATTGAACTAAATTTGTACACTTAAAAAATATAAATTACTTATATGGAATAGGTTCTGTTATGTGGAACACAGTTTATGTGCTTTTATGAACTGCGAAAAGAAGTTATAAAAGCACCTTCAGCACCTTCATTTTCTTAAGAAATTTTATTTCCTCTACTTACACTGTTGCTTTGACAATAATAATAGAAATATCACATACCCTTTTTTTCATTTTTATCTTGTTCACTCTCTGGATTATAAAGTTCATCATCCTGTTCTGGTACTTCAGTTAAAATATCATCTAGAACATTAAGTTCTCCATCTGCAAATAAATTTTAAAATTAGGGAAAATCATTATCATTAAGCATTTGAGTACTTAAAAACATAACCCTTAAAAGGAAATTTTATTTCAGATCAAGACACAAAATAAATTTCTATAGAAAGCAAAGTTTATGTACTTAGTACAGAGCTCTAGTCTATAAAGTTAGGAATATACATATCTCATAAAGCATGAAAAAATGGTAAATACCAACTTGTTTAAGTAATCAAACTTGGCATTACTAGTAATGGGACAAATCAACATCATGAACCTTCTGGTATAATGCTCTAAGAATAAGAAAAACTTCTATGACATTCCTATACAAAATACAATATCTTAACCATGGGAGGAAGCATCAAAATAAAAGGGCATCTAGGGTTGGGGATGTAGCTCAGTGGTATAGTACTTGCCTGGCACATGTAAGGCACTGGGTTTGATACTCAGTACCACATAATAAATAAATAAAGGTTTAGTGGCCATCTACAACTAAAAATTTTTTTAAAAAGGACATTGATACATTTACAGAGATTAAGAGACATAATTGAACACAGTCCATAATCTGAAAGTAACTGGAAAATCTCATGAAATCTAAACAGTTTGTAGATTAGATAATCAATGTTAATTTTGTAATTTTGATAATACTATAATTAAGAAAATTCTTAATTTCAGGAAATATACTCAAGGAAAAAATTGTGCCTGTGTGCATATATTCACAAATATACACGGAGAAAATGAGAGAGATGGAGGAAGACAGAAAGAATGAGATAAACACAAATGAGATAAAATGTTGACCTTTACAGAATGTGATTGAAACTTATAAAAAATTTCTTTGTCATATTCCTATAGCTATTCTATTTATCTGAAATTATATCCAATTAAAAAGCTAAAAAAACCTACTAATACACTAAACAATCAAATAAATTTAGATCCTGCTGGTATAGACTATAAAAGTACCATTTGTTCAGAAAAAGCAACTGTAACTACATTGACACAGTCAATGATCACAAAAACGTGGAACTCAGTTTTGTCTCCCTACCTCATAATGCAGGACTAAAATCAATATTAAAAATACATATAAGTGCCACCTTCAATTGATTTTTTAAATATAATGCACTAAAGATAATGATAAATATTTTAACATTAAGCAGTGGCAAAAGGATGTATAAAGTTATGAAACTCATAAGACAACATAAGTATATTTATGGCTATAGCCAAAAAGCAAAGCCCATTCAAAGTCAAGTTTATTAGCTTGGACTCTATAGTCAAGTTAAATGGTTTTCAAATTTCCCCAAAGGGGAAATAAACAGTGACTGAAGATACCTCAAAAATTAATACAGGCAATAAGAAGAGAAACAAGGTTACACAGAAAATGCAAATGGTAAGTTTCTATTTAAGAAAGATATTTGAAAATTACTGTTTAGAATGGCATAACACATAATTTTGGGGGAGGTATAAATACTAATCTGTATTTCACCGTTTTCTTAAAATGTATATTTTATGAGTTGTATTTCTGTTCAATTATTTTTTAAATGCAATTGAAAATCAAGATAAGCCCAACAAAAAGGCTTTTCTCATCTGATTTGTATTATACTAAAAAAAAATTCAAGATCTGAATGGTGGGCTGGGGATGTGGCTCAAGCGGTAGCGCGCTCGCCTGGCACGCGTGCGGCCCAGGTTCGATCCTCAGCACCACATACCAACAAAGATGTTGTGTCCGCCGAGAACTGAAAATAAATATTAAAAATTCTCTCTCTCTCCTCTCTCACTCTCTCTTAAAAAAAAAAAAAGAGTGAAGGGCTCTTAAAAAAAAAAAGATCTGAATGGTGGCAAGTACCATTTTTAAGCTTTATCTGGTAAAAATAAAAACACATTAAATAGTTTGATAGCAGCAAAACAAATTTTGCAAATGTTTAATAATTATTGGTTCACAGTTCTATCAGTAAAGAAAGTGGAATCAACAAGTCTTAACAGAATCAAATACATTTGTAAAAGACAAAAAGAAAAACTGAAAAACTATCAAAAACAAATAATACAGTGATACACACATCTTTTCATGGAGTCATTGATTTCAATTAGAAATATCAACCCAAAAGCCTGAACATTCACATGAAATTATATATTATGTGCTAAATAAAGAAAAATTATGGTAAATTTCAGCAGCATGCCTAAATCATTGTTATCCTTTAAAAAAGAGTATATTGCTCAAAAAAGTTTAAACATTCAAATTCAGATACTGGTTATAGTTGTAGAAAGCAACTACAGACGTTTTCAATGTAAGGAATATAAACCAATGTTTACTTAATAAAATATCTTGTCACTTGAACATTTTAGCACTTTCACACATATCACATAGACATCATATGAAGCAATTAAGAACTGTTTATCATTCATTACTTTGCAGATAAAGAAAGAGCGCAGAGGTTCAAGTTGACCAAATACAGTTGTTTAGTACAGATGGATGCAAGTTCAGGCTTCCAAAACCTATAGTCATTTATGAAGGAACATTAAACACACTTTTAAGAAACATATAAAGGGCACCACACAAATGCAAACATCAAAAGGTAGTATGCACCAGATTAATTTCAAATTAGAACATCAGAATGTTCTAACATCAGTATTTCCTACATTGTAACAGTTATGTTTTAATTTACTTAATACTAAAAAAATACTAAAAAATCATCAGTAGCATCCACACTCTATGGTGTACATAGTTTTATCCATGTTATTCTTAGATTAATAAACCTGTGTGGTTTTATCACAAATTAGCAAACTAAATCTTGAACAAATTTGGCCCATGACTTGTGTTTATGTATGTCCTGCAAGTAGAAAGCGTGTATTTAAGGTGTCTTTGAATTTCCTGAGCCATTTTTTCAACCAGATTCTAACAAACCCTGTCCCTCTTGATTATATAATGATCAGGCTACATGATACATAAATCCTGGTCCAGAAGGCAAAACCAAATCCTCTTTCTTTGATAAAATAAGTACATGCATGCCCTAATTATCTACGGCTGCATAAGATATCACCCCAAAACTTGGTGGGTGAAAACAGTAACAATCATTTTTCATTACTCGTGGTTTTGGAGATTAACTAGGGTTCTCTCATGTGGTTGTGTCAGATGACTGGGGATAGAAGACTTGCTCGTTCACATGTCTGGCTAGGGTCTAGGCTGGGATGACTAAAAATAGGTAGAGCATCTTAGACATTTCTCTCCAATGACAACTCTCTATTATGGAAGTTTTAGGGTAGGGGTATTTCTTACATGGTGATTTAGGAATCTAAATGTCTATGTTCTAACACAGAAAAGACCAGGCAGATCCCAACACTCAGAATAGTATTTTATTCATAGAGGTAATTATAAAACAGCCTATTAGGTTCAAAGATAGGGGGTTTACACATCCTTTATTATTGGCAGGAGTGTCCATCTTCATAGACTAAGGTACATCACTGATAGAATATTATGGAACCATCATCACATATGTGGTCCACTGTTGATTGAAATGTTATTTTAGGGCCAATGACTGTACTTTGTAAAAGTGGAAGAAGGCTAAAGCAGACAATTCTATTCCAGTGGATCTGCTGCACTAACAGAATGCAATCACTATTGTCACATTTCCAAATTTTTCAATTGAAACACGCAGTTCAGATTTTATTTGGAATTACCTGACTTTTAAATAATGCCTCAGCCAGGTGAGGTGGTACAGGCCACCTCATAGTCCCAGCAACTTAGGAAGCTGAAACAGAGCACCTAAAGTTTGAGACCAGTCTAAGCCCTGCCTTGAAAATAAGACTGAGGTTGTAGCTCAGAGGTAAAGTTCCTTTTGGGTCAATCCCCAGTAGCGCAATAAATAAAGTAACTAAATTAAAATGTTGTTTCAATTTTTTAAAAAAGTAGACTGCTAGCTTTAATCTTTACTTTCACGGTATTTTATGATTATGCGCTGCATTATGTTTACTAATAACAAGCTAGCAGAATCTTGGTTAATTTCACCAACTATTGGCAATCAGTTTGAGATGAAGATACTGATTTCCAAGTATAGGAGGTAAAACATGGAAATAAAAAGAACAAAACCCGGAAATGAGTTACAGTAGATGGGGTAGAGAGAGAAGATGGGAGGGGAGGGGAGGGGGGATAGTAGAGGATAGGAAAGGTAGCAGAATACAACAGTCACTAATATGGCAGTATGTAAAAATGTGATGTGTAACCGATGTAATTCTGCAATCTGTATTTGGGGTAAAAATGGGAGTTCATAACCCACTTGATTCTAATGTATGAAATATGATTTGTCAAGAGATTTGTAATGTTGTGAACATCCAATAAAAAAAAAAAAAAGAACAAAACCCATTATTTTTAGAGTTTATTAAGACTAAAAAGATACTAAAAGGCTTTTCTGTTGCTTAATTGTGGGATTTTTGTTTTAGGAAAACATGTGAACTGCTTTTTTAATTCATTCTCCATTATACCAGAAATTTAGTTTAATTTTGAAATTCCTGGCCCAAGAAAGTCACAAATCTTAACTTCAAGTGTAGAAAATTAACCTTTATCTGAAACAAAGTCATTTTTCTAATCACTGAAGCTTGTGGGTCTCACAAGATACGGGGTGGGGGAGACTATTTCAAGGTCTAGCATTAGATAGACCAAGATTTAATACTCAAATAAAAAAAAAGAGGTTAAATATATTACACAAACCAAAGTACATTATTTTTGTTGTTGTTGTTTATTTCAATTCACTTACTTAGTTGCAGGGTCTGGCAATGGGGCAAGATTTCCTGGAACATTCCCTTGTATTATCTTGCAAAGTACATTTTACATTGGTTTCTCAGCTACTTGGGTACTAGGGATTGAACTCGGAGTACTTGACCATTGAGCCACATCCCCAGCCCTACTTTGTATTTTATTTAGAGAGAGGGTCTCACTGAGTTGCTTAGCACCTCATAGGTGCTGAGGCTAGCTTTGAACTCAAGATCCTGCTGTCTCAGCCTCCCAAGCGGCTGGGATTACAGGCACGGCTGAGAATGAAGTCCAAACTTGGATCTCCATCCCAATTCAAATTTCTAACTTCAACTGAAGTTACTGGATAGACAATTGTATTTTAAGGATTTAAACAGTGAGGACGGCCAGGTATGTATATATGTGTGTATAACAACATACTTTCATGTGCTTTCCTGTTTTTGTCTGTAACAAACCTCAACTTTGGGCTTTATATTTCAACATCATATGACTAGTCATTTCTTTTTCCTTTGTGATACTGAGGATTGAACCCATGGGTGCTCTAACACTCACCCACATCCTTAGCCCTCCCCATTTTTTTTTTAAGTTTTAGTTTGAGATTGGGTCTGCCTCTAAGTTGCCCAGGCTGGCCTTGAACTTGAAATCCTCCTGCCTCAGCTTCAAGGCACAATCACTGCATCAAAGATTCAGGGTAAACATGAGAAACATACTTCCTGCCCTCTTGAAGCTTCCACTCTGGTAATGTGGAAAGTAAGTTACTTTAGAAATTGGAAGGACATATACATTTTGGATTAATTTTTAAAAAATGTTCTCTATAGAGAACTCTAAAAGTATATGCAATAAAATTTATACAGATGTTTATGGTGACAGAAAAGATGTGTATTTCCTCATTAAAGAAAAATGTATTTACTGTTAATTAACATCAACATGGCAACATCTTTCAAATCCCTTTTTTAACAAATAATCACCACAGGAATCACAGAGAGCTGACAATTTGTCCGGTTATATAGAATTCAGCTTCTAGGTATGAGTATCATAGAAGCACTATAGAAATTAATGTGTTTATAACATAGCTCATACACAAAGCTCAATAATTCAAGAACTCCATGACAGTCTAACTGTTCTGTAAATAAAATATAGTTAGTGCAAATTTCTGCAACTTACACTCATTTTTTTTAAATCAAATTTTAAACCATTTGAGGAATCATTTAAGAAGGGACTTAAGGTTTGCAGTGTTACTACGATTCTTAGGGAGTTAATCTTTTACAAATTTTCTAATGTTTTGTATAACTCATGACACTAAAGTACTTATGTTCCCACTTTTCATTGTTTAAGAGACAGATGAGTCAAATACTGATCCTTTATCTATAATCATGGGTGTGACAATGATCAAGTGATGCATGTTGCAGATCAGAACTCTTTAGAAATTAAATAAATGTCACTTCCAGTAGGTATGTGCTATTTTCTGTGTTGCCCAGAAATAATATTTGTTATAAACTAAAAAATATAAGCACTTATAACAGAACTTTAAAGAATTCAGTTATGGAAATTAAGTTTAAAAAAAAAAAAAGAAACTTGATAACTAACACAAGGCAAAACCCTTTCCAAAAGGTGGAAAGTCATCATAGGTAGCACTGATAGGTTTCATTACTATCTCTCAGTAATAAACTTCATGTATTTAAACTGCACCATCATCACAAAATCTATTTGTAAAATAAATCCTTTAAGCCAGTATCATTTTTCTTCTTCAATGTGCATTATTGTCTGCACTATGACTTTAAGCATCTTCAATTACTCATTTTTGTGTTTGGTTAATCTGGTCTACCACAACCACCAAACCTTCCATACATATAGTTCATAAATTACACCCTGGCCATCCAATGTTGAATGACTTCTTGTCCCTTAAGATCTTCTCACTTTACTATTAAAAAGAGGTTTCCTTTACTCACCCCATGCCCTCCCCCCCCCCCATGTTTACATTATTCTGAATTTCTCAAGAAAGTGGGAACTTTGGGGAGTTTCAAGGTGTGTGGGGGGGGGATCAAATTGCTATAATCTAATTAATGAAATTATTTAGGACAAGGGCATTATCTTAAACATAATCCATTCCCCAAGCTTACTCTTCTTATCCAAGAACAATTCACTGAAAACAAAGACTCTCCTGAGCCAGCAACCAGAAAATTTTAGGAGGATCATAGGCTTAATGCAAACTGATTCTAGAATCCACTTAAAAGATACCCAGCCCAATGAGCTAGCCATATAGAAGAGACCTGAGAGATACAGTGCAGATACTCTGCAATGTTTTCATCAACTAGAACTATTGCAAGGCTATCATGATAATCTATGGGTTGAAAATGATCTTCAGGCAGTATCCAATCTAGACCACTCTGAAGACGACATTCACTGGTTCTTCCCTCCAACTCTCCATAACTTGTAACTTGCAAATAATTTGTTCCCGGTTGTACCCTCCCTGTGGGAGCTACGCACGTTCTAGCGGAATGGTTGCCAGGGTGCCTTTTTTTTTTTTTTGGAAAGGCTTACGAAGTCGCATAGTTATATTTTCAAGCACCATGCTTTCAAAAATAATAACTCTAGGAACAAAACAGGATTATCCTTGCCACTTCTGCTATTTAACAGTAACAGTCTTTAGTTATTTGTAGCTATTTCTCGAGAATAATTCACCTGTAGCACTTAAACACATTCATTTAACTAGACTACCAGCGTTGATTGTGGCATTAAGGGTTTTTGAAATTTGGCCTAACAAAAAGGTTATTCGGAAAATACGCATTACATCCGCATAACCCTACCAGGAAATAAGCCCAGGGGCCTGCCACTCTGAACAAGCCCTTGCTCAGCCACTCCCAACACAGCTAAAACGAAAGTCAGGAGTGGCATCTGGATCAAAGAAAAATCCTGTGCGAAAAGAAGTGTTAGGCCATATGGAGACGGAGGACGAAAGGACAGGCCTGGTTCTCCGCCAATGAGTCCAAGTGTGTCGGTGGGGGGAGCGGGGGTGACCAGCTCTGCGCCAGACAGGCTAAACTCCCCACCCCCGCCAGGCGGCCATTATCCCCTTCCCTTTTTCCAGCCTCCGACGGCCTAGGCCCAGCTTTCCCGTTGAGGCTCAGATACGGGCGGGGTAAGGGGGAGGGAAGAGAAACAGATGGCGACGGCGGGCGGCGCTAAAATGGAGCCTGCTTCCTGCGTGAAACAATCCCGCTCCCGAAATGCCCTGCGCTGTTTACGCTCCGTTCCTCTTTGGAAACGTCACAGTGCGGACAGGGGCGAAGAGGCAGGACGGTGAGGGAGCGTGGCGTAGCGTCAGCACGTCGCCCCGCCCACCGCAGCCCGGTTGTCCCTGAACCAGTCTTATTTCTAGTAATTTTAGAGGCAGGTTTTACACGGGCAGGGTGTTGTACTGCGTACCCCGTAGTGGTGCAGATTTCCCACCCGAAACTCTTAGTGGAGGCCCTGGTAGGCTTTGAAAGATTAGGTGAGGAGAGACTGAATCAAAAACAATGTCGTATAATGCTCTCATTCAATTAACTATTTAGTTTCTATTTATTCCCAAATATTGATCTCACGCGGGTGCCGTAAGAAAATATATATACATCGTTTTTGTTTTAATAATCTGTTTCTTGCTTTTAAGGAAACCTAGTTTACAATCTCGTTAGAGACAAGGTATAAGTAAACAAATTTAAAATCGTGAATTCTATGAAAGAAACATTAATTTAGTAAGAGTAGAACCATATTTCAGGGTTATCGAGCAAGTCCTTGTTGAAGAGAAGTGTCTATTGAAGCATTACAGCTAATACACGGTCAGAGCAATGCATTAATAACTAGGACATCACCATTTACAAACATTAATGAAATAAACTGATTAATGCATTTTGGGGGAGGTACTAGGAATTTATCACTGGGGCACTCTAATACTGAGTTTCATCCCTACTCCTTTTTATTTTATTTTTTTATTTTGGGCAGGGTCTCTCACTAAGATGCTGAGACTGGTCTACTACCTGGGATTCACCTACCTCAAACTCCTGAGTCCCTGGGATTAAAGACATATTCACTGTGCCAGCTGCTAATTAATAGAACAAAGTCAGTCAGATGCTATGTTCCTCCTGATAGAAGTACATATACTATCTACAAAGTAATCTTTCCAAAAAAGTAAACCTGGATGTCATAAAGTCTGTGGATTCAGCTTGACATGATTGCAGCCATCGTGAGTCGTTACAACTGTATTTTCAACCACTCAGTAACCCTAGTTGGTTTCCTCTGTTTAGTTTCCCAGCACACTATAAATAGACAAAACCATTGAAGTAGAATGTAGAGCTTTTGTGACCATACCCTATCCCCAGGAATGTACCTGATACTAGCTTGAAATTTGGCCTAACCAAAAGGTTGTTCGGAAAATACGCATTACATCCGCATAACCCTACCAGGAAATAAGCCCAGGGGCCTGCAACTTGTTAAGCCATCTTTATTTTCTCTGAAATAGAATCAATTGCTAGATCTTTATTTGCCCTTTGTATTTCCACTTAAAAAATACCCAGCCCAAATGAGCTAGCCATATAGAAGAGACCTGAGAGATACAGTGCAGATACTCTGCAATGTTTTCATCAACTAGAACTATTGCAAGGCTATCGTGATAATCTATGGGTTGAAAATGATAATTCTGGCTTGAATGAATTCACTTTTGTCCTGAACACTTCATAAGCCCTAAGTATACTGATTCAAATCATGAGAATCTGGTCTTGCCCACAACCATGATTCTGTCAGTGAGTTCCTAATAACACTCTACAATTTTGAATCTATCTGCCTCTTTTCTTAGGTCTCATTACACCTTGGGGCCAGTTCTCATAAACTGGGACCGGGTTGTTCAGAACAAAGACTTTAGGTTAGTGGGTCTAGAAGTTGTAGGTTAGTGTGAGTGTGAGAAGAGATGGAGGTTATCCTACCCCAGGGGATATTTTACAATGTTTGGAGAAACTTGTGGTTGCCACAACAGGGGAGTGCTACTGGCATATGGATGGTAGGAACCAGGGATGCTGTTATACATCCTATAATGCATCAGAAAGACCCCCATAAGCAATAATTATTTCACCACCAAATGACAAGTACCAGTGTATATGTTAAGCAATTCCACAGAAACACCATTAGCAAAATCCAGACAACAGAAAACTCTATGGGACAAATAAACAAGTGTCTTCAAAAATAAAATGCCATATAAAAAGATGGAAGAAGATGGGTGCTGTGGCACACACTGTAATCACAGCTATTTGGGAAGCTGAGGTAGAAAAATTGCATATTTGAGGTCAGCCTGGGCAACACAGTGAGACCCTGTCTCAAAAAGGGCTAGGAAGGCCAGGTACAGTGTGCATGCCCATAATCCCAGTATTTTGGGAGGCTGAGACAGGAGGATCCCAAGTTCAAAGCTAGTCTCAGCAACTCTGAGGGGCTGAGCAACTCAGTGAGACCCTATCTCTAAATAAAATACAGAACAAGGCTGGGGATGTGGCTCAGTGGATAAAAAGAGCTAGGAAGAAGGTAGCTCAGTGGTAAAGCACCCATGAGTTCAATCCCCAATATTGAAAAGAATGTAAGGATAACCTATAGATTAAAATTAATTTACTAGAAGATAAAAGTTATACACCAGTTGTAGTGCATGGATGTCATGTGTTGCCTTGTTCTCCCAAAATAATATGTTGAAGTACTAACCTGCACTACCTCAAAATTAAACCTTATTTTGAAATAGGTTTTTTCCAGATATACTTACTTCAGATGAAGTCATACGAAATAGGGTGGACTCTTAATCTAACAAGACTGGAATCCTTACAGGAGAAGAGACAGGCAAAGAGGGAGAAGACTGCCATGTGACAACAGCATTAGATATTGGAGTGATACATCAAAGAAACACCAAAGGTTGTAAGCAAAAACCGGAAACTGAAAGAGGCGAGTAATGATTCTCTTCCTTAGTAGATTCTGAGGGAACATAACACTGTGGACAACTTGATTTCAAACTTCTGGCCTATAGAAATATCAGACAATACATTCTTGTTGTTTTAAGGCACCCTGTTTCTGGTACTGTTACATCAAGAAACTAGGGCATTGTTTGGATACTGATTGGAATATACGGCCGCACATTTATAAATACATATATATTAAATGCTGAGTAAATACCTGATGGTTTTAAGGAATTATTTTTAGCTATTTTTAATAGTAACATTAGTTTTTTTGAAAGTTCTTATAATTTCAAGATACACACTGAAATATTTGCAGATGAAATTATATAATAACTGAGATTTGTTATAAAAAAAATTGGTAGAAGTCAGAAGGGTATGGCTGGAACAGTGGCATATTCCTGTAATACCAATGACTCTGGAGGCTGAGGCGGGATTGCAAGCTCACAACCTCAGCAACTTAGCCAGACTTTGTCTCAAAATAAAAAATTGAAAGAAAAACAGAGGCTGGTGATGTAGCTCAGTGGTAGAGTGCCCTTGGGTTCAATCTCCAAGTCCCAAGGCAAAATAAAAAATAAAAAAGGAAGGAAGAAAGAAAGGGAGAGCATTCCTTTCCATACCTTTAAGGAAGGCACCTTATCATGTCCACAAAACAGGTTAGAAGACTAAGTCTTGTGTGTTTGACCCAGAGACCATAAGCCAGCCACACCAGCTTCAGTTTCTAGAGTACTTGAACTAAAAAACCTGGCTAGAGCTGTTGAAAGAAATATCAACAGTACTTGGGGGTTTTTGTTTTTGTTATTGTTTTTATTAATAGAGAATTAAAATAGTAAATATCTATAGACAGGTCTCTGACTGTCCTGAAACTATGGTACCCTTCAATTAAAAATCAAAGTCTATAGATGGAAATCACCTTAATATTGACAGGTTTTAAAGTCTCTCCAAACCAGAGTTATCTGGTACTCTTGTTAAGCCATCTTTATTTTCTCTGAAATAGAATCAATTGCTAGGTCTTTATTTGCCCTTTCTATTTCCATTGTTACGACTCAAGTTGATTGCCTAACCGGTTGTTCTGCTTCCTTTTGCCCCATACTATCATGCCTAAGACCACCAGATCAATCTTTTTGAAATATTGCAATCATGCTACTTTTCTGTTCAATATATAGATAGCTCTTTTCTTCCAAATAAATTATTAAACCATAAACAGACTTTCCACCTAATCTTTTACTCTTGTCTTGAAAGGGTAAAGTTTCTAAGCTGCAAAGCCTGAATTAAAATGTAAAAGACTGGGCATTGCAAAGTTTCTAAGCTTCAAAGCCTGAATTAAAATGTAAAAGTTAAGTTCCTCTGCTACACCCAGAACCTGAAATTCCTGAGACAGTTAAGACAACACCCTACTGGCCATTTAGCCTAGGGCCCTGTGCAGTTTGTCACAGGGCCCGAACCAATCAGTTTAAATGTGTACCCCACTCAAAGTAACTTTTCTCTGTGCTCTCTTTTAAGTACACCACATCATTATTTTGCATATGTACAAAATTTCTCATTGACTTCTACCTAGACCCTCATGTCTCCTATTTTTTTTGCCTGGGGTGGTTCCTGGGGATTGAACAAACTCAAGGGTACAAGGTGCTTTACCACTGAGCTACATCCCCGATCTTTTTTATTTTTTACTTAGAGGTAGGGTCTTGCTAAGTTGTTGAGTCTCGCTAAATTTCTAAGTGTGGCCTCCATCTTGTGATCCTCCAGTCTCAGCCCCCCAAGGAGCTGGAATTACCAGCCTGTACCATAGCGTCTGGTTTGGGAGGTATTTTCTAGGATTGATATGAAGTCAGCAAAGCTCTTGTGAGATAATCAAAAAATTCTGTATTGTAAATTATCCTCCTGTTTATTTTTTTGTGGCACTTGGCTAAAAGGTTATGAAGTAGGTATCTCACTTTTCTTGTAAAGGAGCCCAATCTGCTTCCTGATATTTAATTTTAATCAATTTTCTATAATAAATATGTATACCTCGCACAAAACTTTTTTTGAAGATATCATTCAGACCCGTAAGTGAACAGTGCCTCCTCTATATTCTCAAGACATTTGCTTTCTGGTCCTCTCAGACTGTTCTTATGGCTGCTTGTATACTGGATATCCAGACTGATATCTGTCTTGACAAACTTGGGTTTATCTTCTGGTGGACAGTAACCTCTCCAAAAACTGCCATTCTGCTTTCTGACCAAAATTGGGATACATGTAATCTGAGTCTCAAATGGTACAATTTCTACAAAGTATTTATAAGAAAAAAAAAAAAGGTAAATAATTTTGAAAGTCTTTAGGAAAATAACAAATATGTGATCCTTATACTAATGTTGTTTTATTCTTTTCAGTGCTAAACAAGGCAATAGCTGCTCAATAAATATTTGTAGAATGCAAATGTGAGAACTCCATTAAAGTGCATTTTTTGGTAAATAAATGCATGAGATTCTAACCCTGAAATCTTAATTAGAGTACTGGCCTATTAAATTGAGGCTATAGGTTAAGTGAAGGGTATACATTTATATACACACCCACAAACACATGTGTGGGGAGAATTAAGTAAACTAGAGATGAAAGAAACACACAGAGACAATTACATGTTAAAGTAACTAGTTAATATTTACTGAGTCTTCCATATTACTTTTTTGGGGGCAGGGGTATACCAGGTATTGAACTCAGGGGCAATCAACTACTGAGTCACTTGCCCAGCCCTATTTTGTATTTTACTTAGAGACAGGGTCTCACTGAGTTGCTTAGTGCCTCACAGTTGCTAGACTGGGGTTTGGGGTTTTGGTGTTTTTGTTTGTTGTTTTGTTTTGTTTTGATACTAAGTTTCACTATGTTTTCCAGGCTGGGCTCAGTGATTCTCCCACCTCAGTCTCCAAAGTAGCTGGGATTAGGGTGTTTTGGTCCACTTTTTCGTGGCTGTGACTAAAAGACCTAACAGGAACAATTTTAGAGGAGGAAAGTTTATTCAGGAGCTCACAGTTTTGGTGGCCTTAACCCATAGACCACTAACTCCATTCTTCAGGACTTGAGGCGAGGCAGGACAACTTGGCAGAGCAAAGTGGCTTCTGATAGGGCCATCATGAAGCACAGAGAGAGACTAAGCTCCTCAATGACCCATTTCCTCCAGGCACACTCTACCTGCCTTTAGTTACCACTCTGTTAATCCCTATCAGGGGATAAATTCACAGATTGGGTTAAGGTTCTCAACTCAACCATTCACCTCTAAATCTTCTTACATTGTCTTATACATGAGCTTTTGTGGGATACTTCACATCAAACCATAATATTCCACTCCTGGTCCCCAAGTTTCATGACCTTTCTCACAATGCAAAACACACAGTCCATTTCCAAGAGTCTCCATAGTCTCAGCAATCTAAGAGTGTTCAAAGTTCAAGTCCAAATTCTCCTCTGAGACTCAAGGCAAACTCACATTGTGAGCTCCTGTAAAAATCAAAAGCAATTTACAAGTAACCTAATATATAAAGGTACAGAGCAAATATTTCTATTAAGAAAAATAGGGGCATAGAAAGAAGGGATGGGACCAAAGCAAGACCAAAATCCAGCTGGGCAAATAATTCCTATAGTTCCAGGTTCTCTGCAAAGGGCTTATATACTGTGTACCTCCTGAGTTTGCTGGTTGCAGTCCACATGACCTCTCTCTTGGCTTGTCTGTGCTCAATTCCTGCAGCTTTCCTCCAGAGACATTCCATGGTACTGCATTTCTTAATCTTGGGAGTTTCTACTACAACTTTGGCTTCCTCCTCACATCTTCACACATTGTGTGCTCAGGGGAAGCCTGCGGGAACTTAGACCTTACTGCACTTTACCTGGCCTCCCAGTTCTTCCTTTTTACCTCCTCTATATTTCAAGACAGGACTTCACTATTTTCTGCAGAACCAGCACCACTTGGTTAACGCCAAAGTCTGTCACTAATTCCAGCTGCAGCCAATCCTCCAGAACCCTGGCTGTAGAAGCCTTTGAGTGCCTAGGTGGCTGAGAATGTTTAAAAAACTTCGGAGGCTCTCTTCTAGGCAAGCAGGGTTCCCCACTCATCTCTTCCCAAAGGAAGTTTTACTTTTACTTCCTTGAGCCTGAGATAGGTGTGATCTCACCAAATTCCTGAGATGCCTTGGAGCCATTATTCTTGTTGTCTCTGAGCAAAGTCTTTAGCATTTCTTTAGTGCTGTGAATGTCTTTTTTAACAACTGCAACTTTCTTAGCCTCAATTTTACTCCCACTTTCTTCTTGCATTGTTTCACACATGAGATTTTAGAGAATACCTCACATCAACCATAATAAATGGGTATGAACCATGATGTTGTACTGAGTCTTTATTAACTACTAAACCCTATGAAAAGAGTTTTCTCTATTGTCTCATTTAACTTTTGTTTTATTTTATTTTGTTTTATTATGTTTTAAATTTATTTGATACTAGGGCATGAACTCAGGAACACTTAACCACTGAGCCATATTCCCAGCCCTTTTTTTTTTTTTATTTTGAGACGGGATTGCTAAATTTCTTGGGGCCTTGCTAAATTACTGAGGCTACGGTGCCGGACTTAAACTCCCAACTTTAAAGTAAATAAACTATTCTAGATTTACCCATGTTTTCACCAACAAAATAAATAAATAGGGGCTGGGGATGTGGCTCAAGCGGTAGCGCACTCGCCTGGCATGCGTGCGGCCTGGGTTCGATTCTCAGCACCACATACAAACAAAGATGTTGTGTCCGCCGATAACTAAAAAATAAATATTAAAAAAATTCTCTCTCTCTTTCTTTCTCTCCCTCTCTCACTCTCTCTTTAAAAATAAATAAATAAATAAATAAATAAATAAATAAATAAATTACTGAGGCTAGCTTTGAACCTGTCTGTGATCCTCCTGCCTCAGCTTCCTGAGCCACTGGGATTGCAGGCATGCACTACCACACCTGGCTAACCTTCATTTTAAAGATAGATCCATTAAATGTCTCATGAGCCATTTCACGAAGGAATGCTACCATAAGAAGTACATTTGTATGTGAGTGTATCTTAGTTTTTTCAGACTGCTAAAATAACATACCATTGACTACATAACTTATAAACAATAGACACTTATTTCCATCAGTCTTGGAGATTGGGAAGTTCAAAATGAAGATACTACCATATTTTGTCTGATAAAGGCCCACTTTCTCATAGAAAAAACCTTCCAGCTATGTGTTAACATGTCGGAAGGGGCAAACAAGCTGCCTAGAGCCTCTTTTATAAGTCACTAATCATATTCTTGGGGTCTCTACCCTATCATCTAATCACCTCTGAAAGGCCCTACCTTTTAATATCATTGTCTTGAGGGTTGGAATTTCTACATATGAATATTGGAAGAATATAAACATTCAAATTATAGCAGAATTTCAAGAATGATATAATTAAATATCATGAAGAAATAAATTTTCATGAATAATTCAATTCTACTTAGGTCAGCCTGGGAAACTTAGCGAGACCCAGTCTCAAAATAAAAACTAAAAGGGCTGTGAATTGTCACGAGCGAGCTATGTCATTAACATATACCAAAACATGTTTGTGTCTTTCCACAGTGTCAGAATTTATTGAATAATAATAAATTCACAGACTACACCACTTTAATCAGTGGCAGTTCACTGATGAAAGTCAAAAGCCAGGCAAACACATATCCTTTTATTAATTACTAACATCTGTAATATTCAAGTAACACATCACACTTCACACAATTCGTATATAAGTTAAAGAAAGGCTAAGAAAAGGTTTAGGCAGCCATAGGAGTTCAGGAGGCTGAACTGAGAGCAAAGGCAAAAAACAGATAAAAATGCAAAGAGTCACTGTAGGTAATCAAGTAAGATTATGAACCAGCCCAAGAACTTGTTTGGCATGCAAAATTGTCAAAGCACAGGAACTTATTCTAGGCCAAAGTCCAGAAGGATAACAGTTTCACACTCTCAGCTTGAGATGTCAACTTAGAGAAGGCTTTATGTGTTCATCACAGGCAGGAGAAATAGCACTCTGCTAAAACCCAAGGACAGCGATTTGGAGGTTAGTCACTGTTGCAATATTCCTGGGCAAGGTTCATGATGAGGGACCAGGTGATGCAGTCAGGGCACCACCATGAACAGTCTGGTGTGTGTGGGGGTCCTTCTTTTTTTTTTTTTTTTTTAAGAGAGAGTGAGAGAGAGAGAGAATTTTTAATATTTATTTTTTAGTTCTCAGCGGACACAACGTCTTTGTTGGTATGTGGTGCTGAGGATCGAACCCGGGCCGCACGCATGCCAGGCGAGCACGCTACTGCTTGAGCCACATCCCCAGCCCAGGGGTCCTTCTTCTATGGGCTCTGAGTCAAGGGTTTGCTTCATTCAGTAGTCTGGTGTGTTGGATAAGCTCATGGGCCTAGCTTTTCTGAACATGAGTTTAATATGCCCATACATCCATGTATTTATGATTAATTTGATAACTTCACAGGTGGTCATTTTTGTTTGGTTTGGTTTTATTTATTTACTTATTCTAATTATGTATATATGACAGCAGAATGCATTTTAATTCATTGTATATAATTACAGCGCAACTTTTTTATTCTGTTGTGTCATAGCTTTCCTTTTATTGCATATGTTTAAGGAGTACAGTATTATGTACGCATATCTTTCCTTTTTTCTTCGTTTTAATTAGTTATACCTGACAGTAGAATGCATTTATATACTTTGATATATCATACATATATGGGATATAATTTCTCATTTTTCTGAGTGTACTTATTGCAGAATCATATTGGTCATACAGTCACATATATACATAGAGTAATAATGTCTGTTTTATTCTACTATCTTTCCTATCCCCACATCCCATCCCTTTCCTTCCCATCACTTCCCTCTACCCTAGTGCCCCTGGCCTTATTGTGAATTAGCATCTGCATATTAGAGAAAGCATTCAGTCTTTGGTGTTATGGGATTGGATTATTTCGTTTAGCATGATATTCTCCAATTCCAACCGTTTGCTGGCAAATGCCGTAATTTTACTCTTCTTTAAAGCTGAGTAATATTCCATTGAGTATATATATACCACATTTTCTTTATCCATTCATCTATTGAGGAATACCTAGGTTGGTTCCATAGTCTAGCTATTGTGAATTGAGCTTCTATAAACATTGATGTGGCTGCATCACTGTAGTATGATGATTTTAAGTCCTTTGGGTATAAACCAAGGAGTGGGATAGCTGGGACAAAAGAAAAAGAGAGAGAAGAAGGAGGAGGAGGAAGGGGAGGAGAAGGAGAAGGAGGGAAGAGAAGAGAAGAGAAGAGAAGAGAAGAGAAGAGAAGAGAAGAGAAGAGAAAAGAGAAGAGAAACACACACATACACAGAGACATATATATTTGTACCTGTGACTCTACATGCCTCTAAAGGACTTCACTGCAAGTGTGTTCCTGCAAGTTAACGTTCCTATCTAAACTGACTCATTTGACCAGAACAACCAGTTCACATGCCAGTGCAAGTGAAGAAAGAGGCAATAAAAAGAGGGAAAGAACCATTCTAGGGAGGAAAGAGGAAACGGCATTTAAAAGCTGACTAGTTACATTTACATATAGTTAATGATTGCTTTTGTTTTCCAAGGGCTACCTAACTTTTTGGAGAAAGAAAAACAGAGTCGACTGAAGTATGAAATTAATATTTCTGTAGAAGATCTAGTCTGCCCTCCTTGCCTTCTTCTTAAGACTTAATTTCATCCACAATTTTAGTAGCGTAACTAACCATCTTCACTTCCTTCCCTTCCTGCCCCTTCATTTTTCCCCCACTAGGAGCATTTGTTGAACATTTGTTACATGGCAGGCACTGAGCAAGGCCTTGTTGTTTGTATGCCAAAATAAGTTAGTTTATAATTGATCCTCTTGATCAAAAGTTCTCAAACTATAATGTTTAAAGATTCATGAAGAAACTGTTTTGAAAATGCCCATTCCTGGAGATCGGATTCAGATGTTCTGGGTCTGGGAATCAGTCATTTTAACAAGCATCTTAAATGATTCAAGGGAATAACTTAATTGGATTTGCATTTTGAGTGATACTTCTATCAATCTCTGTAAAATTATTAGAACAACTTGTTATTAGGTTTGTGGACAGCTCAACTCTGAAAGATTTTTCTCTCCTTAAGAACTTTGAAATTAGGCTTTCTGTTCAAAGACAGACTCTGCCACTTAAAAGCTGTTTAGTTGGCTGAATCAATGAGTTAACCTCGTTTTACCTGTGTCCTCATCTGTAAGGGTGCGTGGGAATCAGAGCCTCTTCCTTAGGATTACTATGCAGATTTAGCAAATAAAGCATATGTGTTATCAAGACAGAGCAGTAAGTTCTCAAAAAATGATAGCTGTAATAATACTAATTATTATTTTTATACTTAGCATTATAATATAGCTCCATTTATTATTGTTTTATTATTATTATTGTTATTATTATTATTATTGTATTGGAGATCGGATGTAGAGGCACTTTACCACTGAGCTTCAATCCCAATTCCTTTTTTTTTTTAATAATTTTTTTTTAAAAGAGAGAGTGAGAGAGGAGAGAGAGAGAGAATTTTTAATATTTATTTTTTAGTTCTGGGCGGACACAACATCTTTGTTGGTATGTGGTGCTGAGGATCGAACCCGGGCCGCACGCATGCCAGGCGAATGTGCTACCGCTTGAGCCACATCCCCAGCCCCCCCAATTCCTTTTATTTTATATTTCAAGACAGGACTTCACTATTTTGCTGAGGCTGGCCACAAACTTGTGATCCTCCTGCCTCAGCCTCCTGAAACTGTCCCATTTTTAGATCGAAAATGGGGGGGATAAAAAGTGATCAGATTCTTGAAACATGACGAGCTGCTTCAAAAGGAAGAAGCATTCTGAATGCTAAATTATCTTCTTTGAGGCCAAAATTTTTATTTTATCATTAATATTTTATTTTATTTTTTATTTCATTAAAATTTTATTATATAATTAATAATTAATTATATCATTAATAATCATTTCATTTTTTTTAATTTCCATATTTCTACTTATTGAATTCCTGAATAGTAAGTACTACTATTAATGCTGTTCTGAAATTTTCTCCTCATTGCTTATTTTAAAAGAACCAAGTTTATCTAGTCCAGAGAAAGGAAATAATTTCTGCTCTCATCAAGAATCTAAAAGATGTCGTTAACAGAGATAAGGAATATAGAAGGAAAGTCAGGATTAGAAGGAGGTTCAATTTCTTCATCACTTGCATACAGCTAGGGTCTTATACTTTTATATACCAGAATTTAAATGTATTATTTCTACTGCATCTTCATAATCACCCAGGAGAAAGTACAATTATAATTCCCATTTTTAAAGAAGTCTTCATCTTTAAAAATGAAAGTTTTCAGTCAGGAACCCAGAACTATTTGATCTCAAATCCCACCTTAGTTTCCATACCAAACTGCCCCCCAGACAATTCAAAGGACTCAAGTAAAGGTGGTTTCCTGAGAGGACTAAACAGGACTTCAGATTCGCATTTCCACTTCTCCTGAGCACAAAACACACTTATGTAATATTCCAAAATCTTGAAGAAAAATTAAAAAAAAATTAGAAAATGTTTTCCAGTCCTTCCTCTGAATGACTGACCTTACCTTTGATACACATTCCATATTCTTTACACCAAAGGTTCCACAAATACACCAAGAAAATACTGAAATATTCTCTG
This sequence comes from Spermophilus dauricus, assembly GCA_002406435.1. Lineage (NCBI taxonomy): Eukaryota > Metazoa > Chordata > Mammalia > Rodentia > Sciuridae > Spermophilus > Spermophilus dauricus. The sequence goes on from KZ294559.1 coordinate 79,469, forward strand.
GCTTACAAAAGTGTTTTCAAATGAAAAGTGGCAGTTTTGGGTAATGGAAAATTGAAATCATTTGCAACTGAAATCAATCAATTGTGCTGCTTCTACCTGCTAAGGAAAGTGGTGTATTTTGGAGCAGAGGGGAAAGAAACCTCTACTCTTCCTTTTCTCTTTTGTAAAGTATAAGGACAGCAAGCAGATGACTCAGATTAATGATCTACTCACATGTGTTTGTTTGCTCTAAAAGATGCAGAGGTCCTTTAAGAAAATAGTGATTGACAAATTTTAAGTCCGTAAATAAATCTGAGTCAGTAAAAAGTTGCAGAATTTACTCCTGTACCATTGAGTGTTATTTGATAGTGTGATTTTCAAATGGATGTGCCATATACTATCATATAGATACTCTATTGGATATGGCTCTTTTGCACACCACCCTAGAGTAGACATAAACAGGAATCTGTTACTGGGTATTAGATGTCTTGCAAACTCTATGAAATTGTACTTAAGTGAGGTTTTGGGAAGAATTTCCTCAACCAGAATCACATTGCCAGTTTTTTGATCCCGAGTCGTCACTGCCACAGGAAACCATCAAACTTGAAAGACAGTGGTAAGCAGAACAAAGCAGCAGATTGCCACCTTGAGTTTGCTGCGCTGAAAAGGTTCACTGTTGAAGGTCCCGTGAACACAGATCCCCTGTGTCTGATTAGTGGAAACCCAAACTGTCTGCAACCCTGTGAAGGCACCTGGGAAATGTAATTTTTTCCTCTCCAACATCCAAGACACAGAAACGATAAGTCGATTATAATTAAAACAGCATAATGTATTACAATTTATTTAGACATACTTTGAATTTTAGATTTTTAGGTTCCTTGCACATTTTTTCTCTACCCTAAATAAATACAATAAATTCCTTAGTCAAATAATATGAATACTTTTCAAGTTTTTGATGATTGCATAATTTTCCTCTTGAAAACGTAATATGATTTTATGCTCCTCCCAGTCAATCTTGTTCCATATGGTCAGTCATGATTAATATATTTGTTAGTACTTTTAAACTATAAACTGATGCATCATTTTAAAACTTTGAGTTTCTTTTGCTAGTAAGTTTGAACATTGTAATTCTCACAACAGGTGAATTATAATTAAGTCTTTAGCCTACTGTTTTTCCTAATATTTCTCAGCAATACTGTTCTAGTCAGCTTTTTCACTGCTGTAAATAAAAGTCCTGATCAGAACAATTGTAGAGGAGGAAAGTTTATTTGAGGGCTCACAGTTTCAGAGGTCTCAGTCCATAGAAGACCAGCTCCATTCCTCAGGGTGCAAGGTGACACAGAATGTTATAGCAGAAGAGCAGTAGTAGACAAAAGAGGTAGAGAGAGACTCCACTGTCCAGATAGAAAATATATACCCCAAAGGCAAGCCCACAGTGACTCTTCTCCTCCAGCCACACCCTACCAGCCTTCAATTGCCACTCAGTTAATCACATCAGGATATTAATTCACTGATTGGGATAAGTCTCTAATAACCCAGTCACTTCTCCTCTAAACCTTATTGTGTTGTCTCACACTTCAGCTTTTGGGGGACGCCTCACATTCAAACCATAACAAATACATTTATAAATAATCTCATAGGGTGGGAAATTAACATGGTTGTTTTGTTGGGTCATGTGTAATTGTTACTAGTGAAATAGATAACTCTAAGATCTAGTGACACCAGTGTTTGTAGCCCTGTAACAATCCTCTTTAGCTCTTTCATGTACATATCAAGGAAGTTTTCTTCTCTTTATGGACTCCATAATTAAACTTGGTTGAATTCTTTAGGTCTTAATTTAAAAGCAAGATTATATAACTCAATTATGATACAGTCAGTTGGATTTAGATGGAAATTGTAGATTTGCAAATAAGTATTTGAATATCTATCAGTATAATTTTATGCATTTGGATTTACTTGTGGTGAGACCCAGGCTATAAATGTCTAGATATTCATAGAAAGACCTTAAGAAGAAGGAAGTTCTGTAAGGAAGAGCTCTATGACTCCGGGAAGTCAAAAGGCCTAAACATTCAGAGCTACCATGGAATAACTATTCTTCCCTGATTTAATGAGACCAGATGAACTCTCTGGAAAACTTCACACTGTGAGTATAACACCTCCAAGATCCATTTCTTCTAGCAGGTACAATATACAGCACCCTGTCAGAAATGGTGAGATGACGATGATAATTTCTGGGGTTAATCATCTTGCATTTCCTTCCCAAAAAAAGTATAGGGAGATTTAGAAGAGATACATAAGAAAAGCCTTGTTTCACTCCTATTTAGTGATTTAGAAAAAAAGGAACTTGTTCTAAAATCACTTTTGAAACTAGAATACCTTTTACCAGATTAAGACAAAAATCCTGAACATACATATTATACAGGTGTTTTGAAAGACTAGGTTAGCCACAAACCCACAAATTGTCGTCATTCTCCAGCTAGTGGCAAGACAAGCTAATTGAAGCAAGCCACTAAAAAATATTCTTACTCTTAGATGTTGGACCCAGTATTTTAAAAGATTGATTTTATAGGACATATTATAAAACCTCACCACTATTTTGTTAAATGTGATATAAATAAACTCTATGTAAAATAATACATTATTATAATTAGGTTCTATGATTTTTCTTTTAAAAGATTGATTAAATTTCTGATAAAACTGGTCAGGAAAAGGAAAGAAGGTGCCATGAAGTTTTTATTCTATTGCTGAAATTAAAAACAGGAACACACAAACAGCTGCTATGCAAATGAAGAGTTACACACTTTTGCTATTAGAGTATTAATGAAAATTAAAACAACAATTAGAAAGCTTAATCATATTAAGTAGGAATAAGGAAGTTAAGACATAAGAAACCTGTATAACTTAAGGGAAAATAAGCTAGTGCAACCATTCTAGGGAAAAACCTGGAAAACTTGATAAATTAACTATACCTATACTTTGTATATGATGTAGCAATTTGATTTCTTGTGCATGTTTATAAGAGTATTTTCACAGCAATGTCTGAAAGGCTACATGTTCATCAGAAGAGGAAAGGGAATAAAATGAGAGATAGACACAAAAGTTATATGCAGCACTCAGAAATAATTTTCCAGATTAATGTATATCTGGATGACTCTTAAAATATCATGATAATGATATGAGATGTATAAAAGAATACCTATCAGTGTGATAAAATGTACACACATAGAATACAACTTTACATTTAAAAAAAATATTTTCAGTTGTAGATGGACACAATACCTTTATTTTTACTTATTTATTTTTATGTTGTGCTGAGGATCAAACCCAGTACCTCACAAGAGCCAGGTAAGCACTCTATCACTAAGCTATAACCCCGGCCCACAACTCTACAGTTATTTTTTTTTTTTTTCAGAAACTGGTGCTTATTTCTGTAACTTTATTGCCATTTTGCTTAAGTGTTTCCAGAAAAACAGCCCAAGACCATTCTGTGGTTGTTCCTACCTGCTCAGTGGCTTGAGCAGTGGGAGCTGCAGACCAATCTTCAGTGCTTAACTAGTTACTCCAGGTTTCAGTAGGGAACTGCTGGTTAGGCACAGAGGGCACCTTGAATGCCTTTAGAGCTGTCTCTGACTTCAGATTGAGTATCAGTGAACACTGGAGCTAGAACATTTCATATACTCAGAAATCCCTCCTTGGTCACAGCTTTTTTAGCAGCTGCCTGCTTTTCCTGTTCGATCTTTCAGAATCTCTGTGAAAGTAGAGATCAGGCATAGTCAATCACGGGTATTTGCGGGAAATGATGCCAGGCATGCACAGACCTTCTTAGGCCAGCATCCACCACATCAGACCCACAGAGTGAACTATTTTGTTGTTGCATGGAATGGCAATGTCCTCATAGCACAAAGGAGAATCTGTGTTACCCAGAGCAGTCGTAGGCAGGTTTACAAAAGCCACTCCTGTGAGAGGTCAGAAGACATGACTCCCAGGAGGCTGCCTGGATCTGCTTAGTGAAGGTTTCAAGACTGAAGCAGCCAGGGGCTGGGGATGTGCCTCAAGCAGTAGCGCGGCTCGCCTGGCATGCGTGCGGCCCGGGTTCAATCCTCAGCACCACATACAAACAAAGATGTTGTGCCCGCCAAAAACTAAAAAATAAATATTAAAAAAAAAATTCTCTCTCTCTCTCTCTCAAAAAAAAAA